>JAHWFP010159977.1:131280-155220 GCA_023313725.1 Lithobius niger | reverse complement strand
CGACTTTCAATCTGAGCAGTTTTATTTCTTGCTTTCTGGATTTGCTATAGTGTACACGCTGAACGTGTGCTGTTTCAGTCAGGTAAATGCTTGGAATTATGAGACTCATGACAACCGACTCATGACATCGACTCATGACAATGCAGATTTTCATAAAGCAAAAAAAAAAAAGTACCGTAACACCGCAGGTAGCCTACTATTTAAATATGTACTATATGCAAATTTGCAGGGTTTTATGGTAAAGTCTTTGTATGCATTCGTAACACCGGTGTGATTAGGCTTGAGTGATTGACCTTAGGAAGCCGTTCAGTGCACAGATAAAAATTACCTTAACCTTGTATTTACTTGTGCACTTTATTGTACACATTAAGGTCAGTCTCGACAACAGTGTGATTTCTAATATTTAAGTTGTGATTAGGCTTGATTTATACACTGAACCTATGTTTGCAATTGCAAATATGTTACCGTATCACTGGTAGTCTAGTAAGCTAAGGTTCAGCTCAGACACTTCTTATCTTTTATATTTTACGGGAACGGAACAGTGAACCATCCAACCTTTGTTAAAGATCGTGAGAAAGTTCGGAATTGGCTATAATCTCCTGGCTGATGAAGGGCACCGGTAGTCTCTCACGCTGCCCTGTTGATTTTGGCAGTTACTTTGTCAGTTAACGAAGCTAATCTAATGGATAATGGTAAACGGGACTCTGTCAAAGTTACTTCCAGAATCGACCAGGATAGTGTGAGAAACTAACGGTGCCCTTAGTCAGCTATAGGAGATTATCAGCTAATTTCGTACTTTCTGAAGGTCTTTTCAATACAATGGAAGGAGGTTTCAGAGTTCCATTCCTGTAAAATGTAAAAGATATTAAGCAGTTTGTTATTGGTAATGATTTGAATTTAATTGCTGCTAAGATTTGAATTTGTACACTGTTTCACCGTTACTGCGGTATCTGATGCCACCAAGCAGTTATTGACAATAAAGTATAGACGTCATTTATAGGTTAGGTATACTCTTACCTTACCAAACAGGCTGATAATCAAACCGACCTTACCCTCACTGACTGTGCTGGGTATTGGTGTATACTTGATATAGAGAAAATTCCTACATGGTTTTCCTGTAATTGTTGCAGACTTTGAAATGTCGCAAGAAATGAGCAGTCATAATGCCTATAAAAAATCTTGGACTGCCATAGAATTTCGGACTGAAGTCTGCGAGGACAATCCTGAATTGTTCAAAAAGGCGCAAGAAGAACTTAATGAAAACCCAGACACTCGTCAACGGGACATTGCAGCACTTAGGGAATTGGTGTTAGGTACGTGCTGCACCTTACATTTTTTGTTAACTTGATCTTTGTATTCCTTAACGAATTATACATACGTTATATTTTGTAACTTGATCTTCTCTTTTTTTTTTCGAATTATACGTGCATTACATTTTTCTAACTTGATCTTTCACTTCGTTGTGAAATTAAGCGTGCGGAACATTTTTGTAATTTGATCTTTTGTTTGTGAATTATACGTTCATTGTACATTTTATACCTTGATCTTTCATTTCGTTATGAAATTATGCGTACTGAATAATTTTTATAACTTGATCTTTCACTTCGTTTTGAAATTATGTGTACGTAACATCTTTTTAATTTGATCTTTTGTTTTTGAATTATACATGCATTACATTTTTGTAACTTGATATTTCATTTCGTTTTAAAATTATGCTAGCTGAGCATTTTTGCAATTTGATCTTTTGTTTTTGAATTATAAGCGTATTACATTTTTGTAACTTGATCTTTCTTTTCATTTGTGAGCTAATTATACAGTTTTCTCGCCACATATCCCTCTAATGAGTTCGGAGATGATCTTCCTCCTTACAACCTAAGACCGCCCGCGCACTGAGCGACTTGGCCGCGCGGCCAGGCTGCTGCAGCCAATGAAAATGATTAATTAGAGCGCGGTTTTTACATAAACGGTAAGCATTCTCATTGGCTGCAGCGAACTGGCCGAACGGCCAAGTCGCTCAGTGCGCAGGCGGCCTAATTTGAATTAAGCAAAGGCTCGGCAGTGAAGCTCTCTTTCTACTAGGCTATCGAATAGCAAGAGAAAATGTAGGCCATCACGAAAGTGGAAATGTTAACGAGTTTCATAAATTGCGAGATGCACAACATATAACTCGCAATTTATAAAAACGCGAACCCACTAATAAAATAAGTTAGTATTTTAACTTGAAAAGGTATAATTTTTGACATCATTCTAAAAAAATTGGTAAACTAAACCGGAAAAAATATTTATTTATGGAATGTCAGTTATAAAAAAAAATATACATATATATATAAAGTATACGGGGTGGTCCACAAAAAACTGACGACACAACATTTTCTAAGTCCAACTTTACTAGTTAGCACCTCTCAGAACCAGGATAGGGTAGATATCAACTCTAATAAAACGGGAAGATTTCTCTCCTCTCCTGGTTTTGAGGGGTGCTAACTTGAAAAATTGGACTTCGTAAATCTTCGGTCGTTAGTTTTTTTATAGACCACCCTGGATAAAGTATACTGTGGCAAAATTATTAATATTTAATGTATCCAGTATTTTTCATTGGGAGTGGAGCAGATTATTTTTGCATCTTGAAGGTGGAGGAGTTATACGTTTTCCAGGATCTTTAAAGTGGAAACGGTCATCGAAAGTTTGAAGTCAGTTTTTTTTTTAATTTTTTCTTCGTCCTTCCCTGGCCATGATTGGTACTGTAGCAAATGTGAAATTACTGTATTAAAATATTTTGGCATATAAAAAAAAAAAATTCAGCCGAAATTAAAACACATAAATATTTCCCTGAGTAGAAAATTCCATTAAAACTGTATTTATTTCAAAACAAAACTTTTTAAGGATTCCCGCCACGCTTTTCAACCGTGTGGAGTCGTGATATCAAACGCCAAGCTTTTTTGCTGGGTAATACTTCGAAGGTTAAATGAAATATATGAAAATTGCTTACTGCGCAATTTTCAGTTATTTCATTTAACGTTTGAAGTATTAGTCGTGGGATTAACTTGGCGAAAGAGCTTGGTGTTTGACATCAAGACTTCACACGGCCGAAAAGCTTGGCGGGAATCCTGAACAAGTTTTGTTTTGGGGTAGATACCAGGTATTTTTAGTCGAAATTGAAGAAACCCATTCTTTTTTCTTAGCAGTTACTGATATAGAAATTTTCTTTCTTTCTTTCTAGTTTTCTGGTCCATTTTTTTTGGCTTTCATTAGATTTTTAGGATAGCAGTCACTTTTTTTTATGATTACCATTTCTTATTAGTACTGCAAACGCACGGATTTATTTAATGTTCGGTGTGGCATTGTGACATAAAAACAATGTTTAAAACAATTAAAACAATCAATTTGGTCGTTTGGCGCTCCCTAACCCCTGAACCACTTGACCAATTAGAAAGGTCCATATGAAAAGGGCACATCTACGGAGCAATACCTGTAAAATGAGCTAAGCTTATTGAGCTTTATTCACCGCATGGATGAATTAATTTTCGTGATACAAAAAAAGCGTTACTAGTAACCAGTAAGTAGTAACTAATAAGGCAAACATCAACGTTATTCAGGTCGTTTTTTCAACAAGAAAACGTTAAGCTGTGTCACTAACAGTGACTATTATGTTGTCAGGCTATCAAAGTCTCCCGATTAAACAAGTTTCAGCCTTTTCTGTCGCATTGTTATTTATCCTCAGATGGCTGAAAACAGCCAAACTACCTTTGCTGAAAAGACACAACGTGTCTGGTGGTCGCCATGCCCGTAATATATATTTTATCTGGATGTTATCGTTTTATCTTGGCGGGCGACGTACTAGCGTGTGTCTGGATAACTAAGATCGCAGTTTTGTTTGTTTGTGGCAGTGGGAACCTCGACAATCCTTATTCTATTGAAGTCTGGAGTGGTGGAATGGTTTGTTTGTTTGTGTGCCTTTCAAACTGCATTGTTTGTATAAGTGATGATCCCAACTGTCTTTTCAACAAAGATGCCCAGTGCTGCGCTGATGACGTCATGTTTTTTTTTCCAAGCGCAGTACTTTCATGCAAATGGGAAATCACAACAATGTTCTGCTATTTTTGGAAATTTCAAAGGGTTCAAAGGGTTTACCGAGCGTTAACCACTCCTGGTCATCTGCCCGAAGCCCTAAGGCCCTATGTCTGCAACAGCCAGATTCCCAGGCGGTCACCCACCCAAGTATCAATCCAGCCCAATGCTGCTTAACTTCGGTGATCTGACGAGAAATTTCGGGAGACTTTCAACAATAGAAACCTCGATAATCTTAATTTTTTGCGGTCCACATATTTAGTAACATCTTAGTATTTTCATGCAAACGGAAAATCACAACAAAACCGGCCATATATGGGGATGGGGGAAGGTACCCTAGTAATGTATAGTATACATATGTAAGTTCAAACATGCATAATACTCTTATCAATTATGGCACGGACACGGCTCCACCAATCAAATTCATAGTAGCATAGCCTAGTTTTTTTTTTTTTTTTTTTTTTTTTGCATAGTTCGCAAAACTGAACATTGAGTTGTGGCCGTTTCAGGCCACAGCGCCATAATTAAAGAAATCTTGATTGATGCAAAAACGCCAACAAAAGATGTAAAAACGAAAACGTCGTTTGAAGTCGCGGTGACTAATTTCGTGAACATATCGAAACTTAAAATGTTTTCTATTTTTTTTTTTTTTGTATTCCCTCTTCTGTTATCCCATCGATGCCATAATTTAAAAGGATTCTTATAGTTAAAATTGACACATCGAAGTATATTTACAAAATAAGAAAAACTGTTAAGGATTCCTACGGAGTTATCGTCGTTTGAATTCACGAGAATGGCACCTTCATGAAAATCGGGCGTAATTTGAAAAACCGAAAAGTGCCTTAGCCTTTTTATTCACTAGTTACCTTCTTTAAGTTAAGGCAAAAATGTTATAAACCGTTCCAAAACTAAACTTGGTCTGCATTACGCTAAATGTTAGCCATTTGAAAGGCAAACAATATTTTATGGAATCATAAATTATTCAGGGTATGTTGACATAATATTCGTTATAAAAATTAAATTTAAACTGCAGTCGGGTAATCTACAGAGAAAACATATAAAAAAAATCATAGTTTAGTCATAATTATAAATATACGAAGCATGAAAATGATGAAATACGATTTAAAAAATCTGCGGAAATTAGCTTGAGTGACAACATTTGCAAATGTACCCGCAGGAAGCCAGAAATAAGAACTAAAAGAACATAACAACGCTTAAGCTTAGGGGGTTCTCTATAGCTTAAAACGCTGCTTCAGACCCTATACTTCGGTAGGTCGCATCGCTTCCATATTCTGTCTACTGGAAATTTTTCTGTATATTTGATCATAATACTTCAAATATCTGCAAAGGCAAACAGCATCATTATTTGAAACCTCCACTGTACCACTACGACTAAATATTTTTTTTTTAAGTTCACGTACTTTTTTATTTTTTTTTTTACATTACAGAGCCATCAAACTTTAAAATACGTTCGTATATTTCACATTTATTTATAAACATATAAACAGGGTTGTGCCAAGAAATTATTAAATTTATTTGTATTTTCAAATTCATAGCCGTACTTCTTAGCTACAAAAAAATATAATAAATTATTTAACCCCCTCCCTTTCCATTAATTCATAAATGTTTTTGTGTTACAAAAATGTTTAATCTTAAAACATATTACCAAGTGAATTCAGGTGAAAAGAATGCAAATTTAATATTCCAGAAATTAGACCAATTATTCAATTACAAATTTAGTTTTTTCAATAAATATTTTGTTAAGTTTCCGGGGAATCGAACCCACGACCTTTGGAAGAGACCTCGGTTTCTGGTTCCAAAGATCGTGGGTTCAATTCCGTTCTCAGGCAGTCTGACATATAAATCCAGAAGGCAACGTAAACAGGTTTGCATCTGTATTAATTTAGTGTCAGATGTGGAAAGAAACTAAACAGACACTAAATTATTGAGCAAACGAAAGCCTATTAGTATAGTATTAATAAATTATAAATAAGATAGTTTTGGCCTATTTGAAAAAAATAAGACAAAGGCCTGCAAATAACAACAGTACATCACACCAAAAGGCAAACAGCCCAAACTTAGCTGAGTGAGCATTTCTCATAGATTTTTAAGGAGCATTAACAAATATGGTACAGTCATTAAAATAAACAATAAATATATTTTGAAATAATATTGAAATAATATTGTTCGCTCCGCCTACAATAGGCCCAAAGCCTGTTTCCTAGTATTTAAAGAAAACAGGAAAACAAGTCAAACAGTGAGAGTGGCGTGCACAGAAGGGGGAAAGGGGAGGGGGGGCAGTGCTCCTGCCCTTTCGGAAACTTGCCTTTTTTGTAGATACAATTGCCTTTTAGTGCCAGCATTTGTTGGTGCCGGTGCCTGAGAAATCCTAAAATAAGGCCTAAAAAGGGCAAAAAAGGGCAAAAAGCGAGCCCCAAAAAATTCCCTAGGAAAAGATGTTCATTAAAAGCCTAAAAAAAGTCCAAAAAGGGCAAAAAAAAGGCCTTAAACGAGCAAAAAAAAAAGCTACGAAAGGGTAAAAAGGCAAAAAAATTTGGAGAAAAAAGTGCCCTTTTACTAAAAGTTGTCCCTGCCCCTACCCTGACCCTGCACGCTGCTGAACAGTGACAATCATACTCTTGTACGTCCATTGGGTCCGGGCCCGCGCAATTTTCAGCATCACTCAGACTTATATTTAAACTAGCGGAGTCGCTCGCTTCGCTCGCTCATTCCGCGTCTCACTCCCCTTCCCTCCCCTCATTAAGTTGCCGTTCGGTCGATACATGGCATCGTATGTCCTGCTGGCTGCGCTGCAGATGCAGATGGCTGCTTGCTGATGCTGCTGGCTGCCTTGCGGATTTTGTGTAATTATATATATAGATAAATTCTGCCCTCACAGATAATTAATTCGCGCGTTTTACATTAAACAGTGAAAAAATGCATTTTGGTTTTGCGTATGTGTTGGCTGGCCTGGCAACCCTTCCCCCCACGCATCCCCTCTTACCAAGGACATACTCTTTCACTCCCACCCCTGTGTGGTAGTTCTAGTTTTGACGCAGCGCGTCGTATCCTTTTGTTCGTGCATCACACAGCCCACCACGACAGCGGCAAAGCGTCTGTCTTCTCATTTGGACGGTTCCATTGGGTTAAGGAAACGGGGTGGGGAAGGTTTTGTTGTTCCCAGTGCTCTAAGACGTTCACGTGACCTTTACAGAGTAGCCTGGGGCATGTTTCGACTCGCGGGGCAGGCTTTTGTCAAAGGAGAAGTTTACGAAGCAGGCTTTGTCAACTAGCTATGGACGCCCGCGCTGCTACGCTCCACTTCAAACCCATAATCATCTTGGAACGCGACTTCAGGGAAGAGCGTTCCATAAGGTAAGTAAATTCAACTACTGACTGTTTGGGTGTTCACATTAGATTTGAGAAATTTATGGACCCTACTTCATATTTTATTTTGAATTTGAGAAAGGGTCATTGCAAAGACAGACCTGACCCTCCGTAATTGCAGGGGTGATGCCAGAGAGAGGGTAGGGAGGGCGAAATCCGTGGGGGAAGACTAATCCTCCCGTTGAAGTTGGAATGTTGCAACTGCGAACTCGTGATAATGGCGAATTGCTATGGTGAATTGAAAAAAGAAATATTTAAGTTGTTGTGCTATCCCTTTTCAGGGATGTTGCCGGTGTGGAAAAAAACGAGAAAAATTTGAAAAATACGAGTGTTGGTAGGAAAAAAAGGCAAAACGCACAAGCGAAATAAAAACAATCAAATTATCCGTCCTAATTTTGACGTAATTAATGACGTACGTAAGGTTGTCTGTGGTTGGAACATGAAAAAAAAAATGGGTGACTTCCGACGGAGTCGCTTTGAATTCGCTTTCGCTCTCTCGAATAAAATTACAGAGAAATTCCAATGGTGACTGGAAAATAAAAATTTTTATTCAAAGAATTGTGAAACTGGTGTGATACATGAAAATGAAGCAACAGTGATACAAAAATGAAACGTGAAATATGGAAAATGTGAAAAATATAATAATTAAAAGCAGGTATGTGAAAATTGTGGGGAAAAAAATATAAAAAAAAACCGGTGTGTGAAAAATGTGTAAAAAAAAAGTGCAAAGTGGGAATGTGAAACAAACGTGAAAAATGTTGGTACTCCCGACACTCCCCCCCTGCCGTTTACTAATAATAAACAGATAATTACATTCTGAAATAAGAATATTTCTTTTCTGAGGAAATTGTTAAATTATGCAGAAATCAGGAAAAGAAATATACTTAGGCTATTTCAGGGTGTAGTAATGTAATTATTTTTTGTAAGTATTTGTAAATATAACTACATTATTATTTCCTTGCATTCTCATTTTCCTTCTGGTACCCGAAACAATGGGGGGGGGGGGGGGTTCATGCCAGGGACAAAAACAAGGGATGGGATGTAAATGACACTCGCCATTAAAAAGTGTATCGAAAAATCGGTCTTTCGGAAAACCAAATAATAAGGTAATAATTTAGGACTAAGGCCATGCCAAGTAAAAAAAAAATGGTTCTCAGTCCCTCCCGCATAGATTTTTTGCAAGAAATAAAAATAATTGACGCGGCATTTATTAGTGACTTTTCCAAAGTCAACATTAGTCCGATCACTACTATTGTATCAATGCTACGTAATCCGCCGCATCATCTAGAAAGCTTCGCATCAAATTTTTTTATTATTTTTTTTTGGGGGGGGAGGGGTTTCTGAAATCCGATCTATGCTTGCTTGCGAATAAAAATTTCCGAAAAATGGCTTTTTAAATGCTGTGTTACATTTAATAAACCAGCAAATCTAACCATTTAAAAAAATTCAGTATGAAAACGGCACTTTTTTTTTCTTCGAATCTGTCTGTAAAAAATATTTTTTAAAAACTTCATCTCTCGTCAGTTTTCATCTTTCTGTGCTCGTAAACCGAATATGTAAAAAAAAAAATTAATAAAAAGCCTCATCCCTCATCAGTTTTTTTACTTTCTGTGCCCGAGAACAATTTTTTTTTAACTTTGCTTGGCCTAATAATATTTTTTTTAATGGGTTGTGCCCTACATTTTGAATCAGGGTCGGACTGGGCAGCCAGGGAACCCGTGGTTCCTCTGGGAGGATCTGTCCTACAGGAGGCCTTTGTTTGATAAAAAATAAATGAATAAGACATTTTTTTTTAATTTTAAGTGAATTCGTATAAAAGTTGCGTTTATAAGTTGCAGGAAAACGTTTCAAACACCAATTTCTTAAAAATGCAGTAGATTCTGGGGCTCTGCCTTGGACCCCCACTAGAGGAGCTTATGGCGCTCCTCCAGGTCGCCTTGCCATATTCCTAGCCCTGTAAATTTTCTAACGTTGCTACTGTGACTGCTTACCGATTCACACCATCTGCACTACATTCTCGGGAGGCCCTAAACCTCCAGGGTTGGACTGCAGTGAGAATTGCCTTCTCGCTGATTCCCGTTTTGCAGAATAATTTCTTTTTTCAAATTTCGTGCCTCGTTTGCGCTACCGCACTCACTGTGGCTGATGATACAACATCAGATACAGCAACTAATCACAAATTCCTTCCAATTACGAATGCATCTTTAATTTCTCTAATGTTAAATTTTAAAGAATATTTTGATTCTCTGAAACGGGATTCTGCAAAAGCGGGAACTCCCCGTTTCGCAGAAAAATTTTAATCAGTTTTATTTTTGCGAAACGGGAGAATGCGAAATGAGAAGTGCGAATGAGAAATCACCAACTTGACATATCACTCTGAAGCCTTTACTATCGTTTCGTTTGCTGTGAACAGGTATTCCGTGCATAGAATTGTGACTTTTTTCGACAATATAAACAAAGTAGGGACAGCAAACAGGATGTTGCGCAGTTGACGTAATTTTTTTTTAAGGTTCGAGAGAAAAAAAATTTCAAAATTATTTCATGGTAACATGCAGTATTTTGACGCTGAAGATGGATTACAGCATGGATGTCGTAAAAGTTGATTCCGATTACTTATTTATTACAAAGAAAAAATTACGATGCACAAGTTATGACTTAACGATGAACGACTTTTCGTCATTCTTTTTCAAACTTTTCTCCGACCTGTCCTTGAGCATGGTTCCCAACTCGCCAGACCTTGTTACGACTCTTTTTCTTTTCCCTTATTGAGGCCTGCCAGCGACGTCTAACCAAGCTCTGCAGACCTCTCCGTAACCTACCTTACCAGAACCGCCTAAACTACCTCCAACTCACTTCGGCTGTTTCTCGGCAATGCCGTGGAGACATCATACTTGCCTTCCAAATTCTTAACGGCTCCATCGATGTCGAACCTGCCGACTTTTTCTGTTACGCTTTTTCGAACACCAGGGGTCACAACCTGAGCAACCTTGGTACCCATTAAAAATTTAAACATCAGCCATCGCTTTTTCTCTGAAAGAGGTGTGCCGCTTTGGAATTCTGTCACCTTACGTCGTGGCTGCCACCAGTCTTAACTCTTTCAGAGCACGTCTGGACAAGGGTTCCTAATGCGTTCCCTCTGGTTTTCGTTTTTTTTTTTCTGGGGTGGGCTTTGGGCGCCATCGTTTTAGCCCTGGATCGGCACCGTCTACATTATTCTATTCATTCTTATTCAGTTGGATGATTTCAGGATTTACACACTATAAAATTAACGGTTTGCGATTTTTACCTGACATTTCTGCCAATTGAAAAAAAAAAAACTTTAAGAGGAAAGCAAACGCTGAAAACTGTATCATTTTGGCGTATTTGAGGGGAAAATATACTTCAATAACAAATTATTTCAAAACCTTAATAAAATTAAGCTTTAAAAAAATAACGCAGTCGGTTTACTTTATTTCGTATTTGAAATTTATCAGCTTATTAGCCGAATAACTTTAAACTGGACGGAAAGCCGACTGCTCAACCAGAGTCAAATAAATACAGAAGCAACCCTACCTACATTGCCTTTTGGACTTGTATGTCAGACTGCCCGAGCCGGGAATCGAACCCTCGGCTTTGGAGACCAAAGGGCAAGGTCCTACCACTGAGCCATACTGACTACTGAGTCCGTGTCAGTATGGCTCAGCAGTAGGACTTCGGCTTTTGGTTTCAAAGGACGAGGGTTAGATTTCCCCGCTCAGGCAGTCTAACATATAATCAAAAGGCAACGGTTTTTCTAGGTTTAACTTTAAACTGTTGCCTAAGACGCATTTATTTTTTATTTTTTGAATTTATTTAATAACAATTAACAAAACAACTCACCGTAATGCACAACGCTTATGCGAGGTGTGAGTGCATTATGTGCTACCAGCCTACTAATGTTTTTCTTAATGTGCAGTAAGTGTAGCAAAACAGCTTGCTGAGCAGTAATACATATGCGAGCGGCATAAATGGGGAAACGAAATTTCCTTTGGTCTATTTTACCTGTGCAGCACTGTAAAGTATCTGGGTTTTTTTTTTCACCCGTTTTACCTGGCAGTTTCACCGAAGCCTGTTTTACTAAAAAATTTTTCCATTTCACCGAAAATTATGCCCTGCGTAAAATTCAGTGAATGGGAAATTAATTTCACGAATTCTTTCCAAGCAGGAATGTTTCTTTTAACTTCTCTAAAGTTAAATTTTTTAACATTATTTTGATTCGGCAAAATGGGAATTCTCCTTTCGCTGAATCAAAATAACCATCAACAATTTAACTTTAGAAAATTTAAAAGAAGCATTGCTACTTTGAAGGAATCCGTGAATAGTAGTTTCTGGTGTTACCTGTTTAGCCGCAGTGAGCGAGGCAGACAATTTAAGGGGGAAAAATGATTCTGTAAAACTGGTGCACACTGCAGCACCAAATTATTTTCTTTATGCACCCCTTAACAAATTTAAAAATAAATTTTAATGGAAAACACTCGTTACTTAGAAGCAAACGTCTGCTCCTCCCTCACTCACCTGTCTATGCCAAAGAATAACGCTCTCTTAGAAAATGGGTTTGAATTAAATGCGTACGGTAATCTTTTTTTTTTACAATGAATAAACAGTTTTTAATTCAATATCTTTCACTGGCAATATACCTAACGTGCTCAGATTCAGCGAAACTGATTAAATTTAATTCAAACTACTTTGAATTCCATGATATTGGTCAAAACGATTACAGAATAGCTATAACTAGCGAAAACCGTATGTTAGTATGGAACATCTTAAGAAATTGATATCTGAAAGGTGCACTATTACCTGTACGCTGTGTTATAATTCAGCATATCTGTAATACTGGTAATACTGCCAAACCAGTCTAGGTTTAATCGATGTGTTAATTTCTAAACTCATGAAATATGGAACACATTTCACGTGTTTACGAGAATTATAAAAAAATTGATGATTTCATTGTTTTTTTTTAATTATTTTATATTCAAAAAACTTATTACCGTCTTTCGTTTCAGGACGCGAGCACGAAAAAGGGTGAAAAAATTCCCCCCCCCCCCCCCCCAAAAAAAAAAAACACACATGCTTATGACTTAAAATAGCATGCTGTGAACTTTTTATTCCCTTCGTTTTTTAAAAATTTATGTGAAGTAATGGCACATTACTAATAAAACCCTTGCAGCGTAGGATTAAACTGTAGCTGCTATTTTCATGTAGATTACCTACGTCAAAGTAAAAACAGCAGTCAGGAAAAAAAAACTGTTGTGCTGTTGCGATAATGTGTTGGAGTAACACGCAGGGAAAAATATAAGGCCCATAAATTCAGAGGTGTGCTGCTTAACTAATGAGGTATGAACAGAAGGAAAAAGTCATCACATTCGTTATATTGATTGAAAGCATGATACATAAATACAACAGAGTGAAGCTCTCATAAAAATAGATTGGGTAAACAGATTCGAACGTGGAACCCATAGGGTTAAATTAGGATTAGGCTTAGTGTAATAAGCCTTAAGCAAGTAAGCATTAAGTGATGGTGAACCGTCCCGGGCGAGGGACAGAGGCGAAGTGAAGTTCCCCCATCTTGGCATAAAACGCGTGGCTGGCGACAATGGTTGAAGCATCCACGTAGACATCAAATCACGTATGCTGTGGGCATCAATTCGGGTCTCGAACAAAGATGATCAAGTCCACGTTGATACACTTCATTGTCGCCGGATAGGCGCCCTAGTATTATGGATATACACACATCGTCAGCATAGTTGAAGTGTGGTGACGTCATAGGCACATCAGACAACGGCACTCCAACGTAATGCATGATGGAACTCGTTGCAATAATTATTTCTCATAGCGATCAGAATTTTAAATCAGAACTCTTCCAACTCTACATGTGTTAGGCTAAAAATTCAATGCGAACCCTGCAGTTCATTTTTTTGTGCATACTAAAATGTTAAGGTTACATTTGTTTTAGCAAAGTGTGTAGACTACTTAACTTATATTTTGCAGTGCGAAGAAATAAGACGCAGTTTGCAACTTTTCACAATTTGTAGCTTTCTCCTCTCCCCCCCCGCCCTCCACCAACAAAAATTGCTGATACGGGTATATGCAAAGAATACTCGGTGCTGGAGAATAATTCTCTCTGGGTGGGTTCAACACAAGGATATAGCAATACTCCAATGTTGGTTTCAGCGTGCCGTTTTGCTTTTATGATAGTTTCCATTCTATAACAGTGGAAATTTTGAGTCACAGTAACATAAGGGTAGGATGGAACTGAATACTTTATCCCAAGGTGCCAACATCCTTCTTATCCCTATGCGTAGAGTGGAATTTTATAATCACAGTGAAATAAGAGTAGGATGGGACTGAATACTTTGTCCCAAGCTGCCAACACCCTTCTTATCCCTATGCATAGAGCAGAAATTTATAATCACAGTAAAATAAGGGTAGGATGGAACTGAATACTTTGTCCCAAGATGCCAACATCCTTCTTATCCCAGTGCATAGAGTGGAAATTTATAATCACAGTAAAATAAGGGTAGGATGGGACTGAATACTTTGTCCTAAGGTGCCAACACCCTCTTTATCCCAGTGTATACATAATTTGAAAACCGGCTAGGATTTAATTCGGTTTTCCTTGTTCCAGCGGGAAAAAAATTGTGTGCTCGTGTTTTACTTAACTTAACAAAATCTTTTTTTTCCCCCAGGTTGAAAGAATTATTTAACGTCCACCCTAACAACAGGCTTTCTGTTAGTGAAGTTCGTTCCAACCTGGAAAACGCTTCTGGCCAATATGTCAGCCACAGAGAACTTGGATTGGCGGTTCGAATGGCATTTCCAGAAGTTGTTTGTAAGAGGTCTGGGAAAACCTATTATTACTACGGCATATGCTACTCTTCATCCTTAACTTCAAGTGTTGCCTGTAACAAAGTTAATACTTTTGCGTGTCAATGCCTCCATAAAGTGAAATGCCCCGACACACATATCGAAGAGTCAGTTGTTGACTTGAGTTCTCGTTGCCACAGTCTTAAAAAGCCAGAACTTGCAAAAAATTGTTCAACATCGGACTGTTCCTCCAACTTTAACGAAGGAAGCTCCCCGCTTGATCTAAGAGTCCGAAAACGCGTGTGCAAGGATCAAAAGGAGTAAATGCTTTTATTAACGGAAGAAGGAAATTCAAAGAAAGCATAATTAAGTGTGGTGTGCAAGAGTTTGGGGGTGCAGGAGATATAAAGCTCAATAACAGGGCTGGCGTTGTTATCATGGACAAGGCAAGCGATACAGCCAACAGTGTTCCAACTGACTATCAGTAAGCTTGTCATCGGATTTCGATGATTATCTCAAATGGTTCCAGTGTTATTGATATTTTTGTGAAAATTTGCCAAAATGCATCCGACATATCGGTGCAGCCATATTTTAAACTGACCTGACATTAGTGTGCACATTTTCTGGTGCACACCTGAATTCGCACATTTTCTGGTGCACATTCAGGATTATAGTTCTTTTATAGCCGTGTAACTTCACTATATAAACCTGATCACGTCCTTAGTTGGATTGATTTTTTTGTGGGTGTATGAAGTTTAACGTTACTTTTCGGGCTCTGAGGCAAGTGGTACCATCAGGTATTAACTCCTACGACTGCGTTGAAACTGATCGAAGGGGATGCTGTTGAAAGCCATCCCTTTGCTGCGTAGGTCACGTGACATGCCCACTTATAGGACAAACAACATCGTCGATGAACAATAAACAACGAGTCGCCCATTGCGGTAGCCGTGCTGGTAGCATGATCATGACATGCGTTTACTTCCTCCATGTATACGAAATTTATACTACACTACGCCATCTGATGCCATAGTTGCTAATAACCACTGAACTTCACGAATATTTTATATAGACAAAAAAAGGACCTAATTCAATACTTTACTTATGTTCACACTTAATATTTTTGTAAAAGCAACGGTGTAGTAGAAATTGATAAATATATGATATTTCGCCAAAAATTGTACCTTTCACTTTTGTTTGCACCCTTAAGCTGCCTTTCAGTCAGGGCTTGTCATACCCTGAAATGTGAAGAGCAGTATTAAGGTATGATGTGCCACACTTTAAACACTTTTTCTCATTGACGGGTACTGGTCAAGCTATGTTTTGGTTTGGCTCACTGCTAAAAATAGGGACTTCCTGTTTCCACTTCCGGTTTGAGAAATTCACCACTCTAGGCTCGGTGTTATGAACCATCAGTGCCCTTCCGCAGTCATTCCAGGTGTTGGTGGTAAATTGTTTTTATTTATTTATTTATATCCAAATTTCATCAGTATACCTAAATTAGCAGTTGTGCCAAATTTGGTACTTTCCTCACTAAAATGCAGGAGTCACCCTATTTTAGTGGCTTATCTAACCCACCAGTTACCTTGAAAATGAATGGTAATACCAACCTGAACGTATGCTTCCTAGGAGACAGCCATCTTTAACTGTCGAATAACACTCCACTAGTCAGTGGACGCAAAGGTACACTCTCACTTAATCCTGAACTTTTCCAGTCAAGCATTGTCAATGGCGAGTTCACTTTGAACAGAGAAAGAGGGGTCAGGTTATTGATGACGTCCTATTTACTATTGCATCTTCTGACGAATGGGCATGATAGTCACCATAGCAAGAATTTGTAGATGTTTATAGAATTTATAGATGTTTATAGATTTATAGATGTCTCAGTGTATGACTTCTTTAAATTCCTACTTAAAGTAATACACTGAGACAAGAATTTCGAAGAGCTCTACTAGTGTCCATTAAATAAAAGAAGGAACACAAAAATTTAAGTGTTTCAGATTCGAAGTAATGCAAGCCGAGATGTGCTCTACAAACCTTTGTAAATATGTTGTTAAACTTACTGTAAATCAACGAATTAACACCCACGGCGGTATTTATTTTACATTTCATGATTAGGTCTAGGCCCATGTCTTCCTGCCCTTTTTCCAATTGTTCTCTATGCAAGTCGCATTTCCCTGGAAGGTAATTCCAAGCTTTGAATGCAAGTATAAAGAGTAGAAAGCGGCGCTAATCCTCCTATACCCCTACTTGCCTAATCCACAATTTGGCTGCAGAATATTCACAAAAGTTTGTGAGTTTAACGAGAACCAAAATTGATGAACAGTTTATCAGAATATCTAATTCAATGGCTAAATCTCTATTGGTCATTAATGACTGAAGTTAGGATTAGCGATTACGTGCTTTTTCTTTCTTGTTGCTTCATTTCCTGTTCTGCTTCGTGGAACCAATAGGCTACTGAAATTCGTTTAGGACGAACTTGTGTCATTTTTAGTCTTCTGTACAGCCGTACTGGCTGTGAAGACTTGCAACGACTTTCTCCGTCCGTCCATCGCTTTTTTTCAACTTTGCAACGGTACCAGATGGAGACGACCACGGTTTACAATGTGTTGGATGCAGTGTCAAAAATTAGTTTAAAAGCACGACAAACTAAAACATCGTTGCTTCCTTATGGCTGATAGGCTTCCGCAACGTAACTAAATGAAATAATAACATTTGATCGTCGATTTGAAATCGTAAGAATAACGCACAGCCGTAAAAACAAAAGGATTTTAGTTTCATTTAAAAGTCTCGTCGCATTGTTGCATGAATGAATAGGCTTACCTTCGAACCAAATTCTCCATTAGGCCTACCTGCTGCTTAACGAGATTAAAACTGCAGTTAAAAAAAAAGGCCTAAAATCACGTTGCCATGGCAACGTCAAGTTGCTACGAGTCGCTGCTGGCTTCATCAACAACACTATATTATGACTCCGTCTCTACGTCACGTGTCTCCCGTCACTTCCCTTCAACCGATTTATATACTTTGCACATGACGTAACACTGCAACTATGTGCCTGGAGGTGCACAATGTTGCAAAAATGAATAGGTAAATGCAAAATTTAAAACTGCGGGTAAAAGTTAGGCCTAAAGGCTGACAATTATGCTTAAAATGTAAAAAAGGCCTTAAAGCTAACACGTTTTTAACCGGCAATTGTGATGGTTACTGTTTTTAGATTGTATGTATAATAGAGGTTGCTGTTGCAGTGCGTGATAGTGGTCTGCGCCTCAATATTGGAAGTGGCAAAACTGTACAGAAGACTGGTCGTGACTAGGTAGTCACTGCAGCTGCTGTTATTGGTAGTTTTTGTTCTAGCTAACTTAGGAAGAAAATGTGGCGGGCCAAAATTTCAGTGGGCTCCATTTTCGAGCTGCCCTTACCTGGAAAATGAAACCACTGTGCCACTGTTTCCGAAATATATTTACAATCGCAAAACAAACTTGTCCAGCACTCACTGTCAAGTACGGAAATAAAAATAGGCACAAAAAACACGATGTTTTGCAGAAATATAAAACTTCGGTTTGCAGTGCTATCAGAAAATATTATGCATCAGTTGAGAACATTGTATGCACTTGTATTGCCTTGCTGATGAAAAAACGCAAACTCCAATACTGTTGATAGCTTCTTGATAAAACACTCGAAGACTAATAAATTTCGTTTGTACCGTTCTAAATTCTGAACTAATTAATAAATTTATTGATACCAGGCCAAAGTCTTAAAATCCCTATGCTAAAACCACTTTACAAAGCATGGTCAAGCACTGACAGGAATAAATTCGGGTTAATTTGTCTGCTCCCAATCATTGACAAAATTACAGAACCTTATTTGCGGTCAAAAAATAAATAAATATTTGTATAAAGATAAATAGAGCTCTCAGAGCGACAATTTGGATTAAGAAATAAAAAGAACACAAGTGACGCAGTGAGAACCATTAATGAAATAATTTTGCAGGAATTACAGAAAACTGAATTACCTAAAATTAGTTGGTGCGATCCTGTCATACTGATTGATTTACAAAAAAAGATGCCACAGATCACAGGATTTTGTTTGCAAAATGCCAACACCTTGACCTTTATGGTAAAATATTGAACAATAAAATTACATGAATGATCGCATGTTGTTCACTAGAATCAATATGGAAAGCTGTGATATTTTAAAGACAGAACATGGTGTCTCATTAGTCTCTGTGTTGGGCCCAATATTGTTTCTTATTTCATTAATGATATTGATGTGACGTGCACATGAGGGGGGTTTTTCTCGAAATGCCCTTTTTGTAAAGAAAACTGGTCTTTTTGTGTCAACATTTGTTGGTGTGGCGTCATAAAAGGGTCCTAAAAACGACCTAAAAAACCCAAAAAGGGGCAAAAAGTCTACGAAACGGACAGAAAAAGGCAAACACAAATAAAAAAAAAACAGTCCTCAGAAAAAAAAATTCACGGTGCCCTTTCACTAAAGTTGCCACTGCCCCTTCAGAGTTCTGTGCACTCTACTGTTTCTGACGTTGTTGACAGATTTGTAATTTTGATATTTGGCAACAATATATTTTTGCTGATTATATGTTTGCTAGCTATAACTATGAATGTATGAATTCTACACTTCAGCACGAATTTAACAAAATGCATTCTTGGTTTGTTTGAAGTTAGGCTTTTATTAGTGAGGGCAAGACCAGCCTAAAATAAAAGGAAACTCTTTAAACTTATACTCAACAAACACTACAACATTGTAAATGAAGGCGAAGCAAGTTATTTAGACTTTCGGATCGATCCCAAATGGACCTTCAAGAAGCAAATTGAGAACTTTATACTAAAGTGGAAGAAATTCATCGTCTGTTTCATATTAGATACCTTTTAAATACAGAAAGCAAACAAACTATTAAGTATGCGTGCGTTTAAAATAACATGATACTGATTCATACGGTTTTGCCACGTCAGGTTAACAGGCTACTAAACATTCAAAAACGAATCGTTAAAATTTTGTTTATTGTTGCTGGAAAGATGAAGTCAAACGGGATTTCCAAAAAAAAAAGGAATCCGAAAAATTAAACAGCTTAGAGACTACATAATACTTCAAATAATTGCTTTTAAAATGAGTGGAAAACATTTCAGCTACTAAAAATATTAAGGAATATTAAGGAAAATACGAACCACTTTGTTGTACCTTTAAGACCTCGTTGGAGAACATACTGGATAGCTTAATATCCCAACTATTTTCAGGAAAATCCCAGGAGGAGTATTAAAGCTACCAAGTGTTCGGGAAATTAAGGACAACTAAGTTATAACTAATATAGAATGCACCAAGATTAACCTTACCTTTTTAAAGTCACGCTCTCTATAAAATTACTTATACTATTAGCCAGGAATACAAAAATATTGCATTAGGTTGTTTTTATCATATATATATATATATATATACAGGGTGGTCTAAAAGTCTGGTCACACACAAATAACTACTGATATAATGGTCCAACGTTAATTCTGAAGACATATTTGTAATGTAAGTCAGACATGGGGAAGCCAATGAAGATATTTTCAATGACCTTGAAAACAGCATTCAAGGTCATCGGCATTCTATTTTCCAAATGGCGCAATATACAGCAAAAAAGTGAATTACAAAGTTGTACGCGAGTGTCAAACATGACAAACTGCGAAAACAGATTGAAAATCGGATCATAATTGCAGTAGCCCGAAACCTATTCGCTATTTGGCTATTTGCAATCGTGATGCAATCTCTAGTTTCGTTGCAACGACACAAACACACTATTTAACACAAACGTTTTAAAACGCACAGAAAGATTCCTTTTTTAAGCCGTCTATTTGCAACCGTAATACAATTTCAAGGAAGTTGATGGGTCCATTTACACTTCTGGAGTTTTTGTATGATTAGTACTTACAACAGCCATATTGAAAAGCCCCAGTCTGGCGGTGTTGACGTCGACTGCGCTGCCATCCATTGAGAGGTGGTGTAAACCGCGCTGAGCGCTGCCATCCAAAGGTAGTAAGGATGTTTGTAAAGACATTGTTGTTGACAATCAACGCAGAATCAACGCAGCATTGTTACTGTTATTATTAGACGGGTGTCCGTCTGGGTCGGGTGGCCGTTTTACACCACTGCAACTCGTTTTTATTAATGTAGATAATCTAATGTACAATTGAGAAAACTGCATCTGTTTAAGTGGTGTTGTGCTTTGCCAATCATATATTTAAAACGTAAAGCACAACAGCACTTAAACAGATGCAATTTTCTCAATTGTACATTTGATTATGTCGATTAAAAATCATCCAAATTTCATCCGTGTACAACTGTACATTTTACCAAGTAAAGTGAACCTTCAATCATATAACCCCCTTTTTTACGGCACACTTGTCGTTTTCGTAATTATTATTATTATGTTTAGATATGTATAAGTTAATAGGCAAATATTAATCGAAAATGTATACAGTGTTCGATTATCCAAATCTGGTAATGAGTCTCTTACAGTTAAATTTATGCATTTATGTTTTCCTAAATAGTGTCTTCTGTAACTGTTTGTTATTGCTGTATTCTCTGCGGCACCACTAGTTCAACATGAACCTCTAGTCATACAAAGTAATACTCCTACAATATAGATTACTAAAGAAGCATACTGAGTTTCTTTATCAACTCAAACATATTGGTTTTTTTTTAAATTCAGTCTGGCCACCTTGGATTGGCATCGTACGCAACACAGTAACATGGCATAACAACACACCTCAACAAATCAGTTTAAAAGTGGATTTGAACCGAGTTTGGACCAATAAAGAATTGCTATCGTAATTTGCGCTGCCTAGCTACATTTCATAGTTTACTTTGTTTCCGAAATCCTGCGCACACACATAAATATATAACTTGTTTAAAGCTGCTGTGTTGGCTGCAAGTTCTCGCTCTATTGACTGAAAGATGGTGTCAATGTACCGCGTCACGTGGGGTAGTCTCGGAGAAAACTCCAAAACAGGCTTGGACCTATTTTTACTAATTTTTAATTGCAAACTTAACTCGTAAAAGGCTGTTATTTTGGAATATAGTAAAATACAGGGTGGTTCATAAAGTACTGAAAAATATAGGCCTAAAATAGGCCTAAAATAAGCCTATACTAGGCCTTCACAGCTTGTGGGCAGGGATCTCTTCCGATCTCTCATGTTGTACGGATTCTAAATGAAACAAAATGGGGAAAAAAAAAACAAATGATGTCCTTCTGATTGCTGCCAACGTTCGTAATGATAATTGGCCAAATTAGTAACTTCGGGCTCATTTACATCTGCTCTAGTTCAACACAATGTTTTCAAAGTGTCCCCCCTGTGCTGCGACGCAGTGCCTAAATCTTTCACCCATATTGTTACAAACATTAGCAATCATGTCTGGCGTTATAGTCTGACAAATATCAACAATGTGCTGACGTAGCTCCACCCACACAATGCCCAGGAGCTGCGTCAGCGCATTGTTGATATTTGTCAGTCTATAACTCCAGACATGATTGCTAATATTTGTAACAATATGGGTGAACGGGTTAGGCACTGTCTCGCTTTGTGTGGGTGGTGTCCTGCAGCTGAAAGACGCCTCTTCAGAAAACCCCAAAGGAAGAAATCAGGTGGAGTTAGGTGCGGACTTCTTAGTGCCCATTCCACTAGACTTACCCGCCCAAAACACCTCCCTTGGTATATCTGATCCAACCATTTTCTCACCATCGTGCCAAAATGAAGGGGTGCTCCATCATGCTGGTACCTAGCAGTATGGCGGAAGGCCAAAGGCAGCGCGTCTTCGACAACTAGTTGAATCTCAATTTGCAACCAGTTGAAAGTAGCGTTCAGCGTTTAGCATTCCATGAAATAAAACTGGGCCAATTAACGTTGTACCTACGAACCCACACCAAACATTTGTCCTGGGATTATCTTGATAGTGTTCCTCTATTTGTGTAGTTTGGGTTGGTTAACACATACTCGCGGCTGTTCTGGCAGTTAGGTTCTTCATGCAACGAAACATGGGTTTCATCAGTCATCACCAAATGCTGAAGAAACGTGGCATCATCAACGGTTTCAACTGCCTACTGTGCAAACTGCAGTCGTCTGTCGAAATCCTCCTCCTACAGATGTTGTGACGTGGCAGGTTTGAACCCGTAATAACCTTGCGCTTTTAATATCTTCTGAATAGCTGTTTAATTGCTGTCCAATTCCCGTGCGAGCTGCCGTTGTGATATGCGCGGTGTTGCACCAATGGCCTGAATAACAGCCAAACTGTGGTCTTCATCTGTTGAAGTACGTGGGCGTCCGCCTGATCGCCAGTCATCGGCAACAGAACCTGTTTCCGTGAACTTCCTTAGCTAGTTAGAGATGGTACTAATGCATGGTGGAGGTAAATCTGGATGAAGTTGGTGGAATTGTTCTCGAACCTGCATAAGGGTTTGAGAATTGAATCCGTGCAGACCGCATAGCAGCACCCTTTCAATGCGTTCCTCAGTAGAGTGTAGGTCTGGCATCCGACCTCAGGCCGCTGTTACAACACAGAAATATTTGTAGTTTGAGCCCCCACAACGTTATGCAGAATAAAATGGAATCCTAGTCAATCAACCATAGAAGAAAGGAAGGATAAAATAACGGCACGACGGCTCAATGGTTATTTACGACTTTGCTAAACTCTTTTCCATACACAGCCGAAAAGCTACAAACACATGACTAGGATGAAAATAAAGGTGGGCAAACGGGTTGACAAACTGACCAGATGCGACTAAAGATGTACACCATAGACGTAGTACATGCTGCACTTCACCAGATGGTAGCTGACTCCAATACATCCCTAAGGCCACACCTAATGCCATAGAACTAATAATAATTCGTAACATGTTGAAAGTTTTCTAATTGGTCTACGATCTTTCAAGCTACTATTATTAGGCCTGTTTTAGGCACATAATTTTCCAGTATTTTATGAACCACCCTGTACATACCGTAGTTTTAGTTTTTCCTCACTAATTGCATAATAATATTGTTCTAGAGCTATACCGCGTAGGGTAAATTATTCAAAATTTCACCTTCCTTCCGTTGGCAAACAACGTGCCCGATTGTGTAGCGTTAGTACCATAAGAAATTGTGATGAAACTGCTGCGAATTTAATGTATAATTGTTAGTAATCAGTTTCAACGTTTGCTTCAGCTTACTACTCAAGATATTAAATTAGCAGGTCGTGCCATCAGTTGCTGCAGTAAATAGGCAGAAAATTTTAGACATAGATTTTTAAAAGATTGGTAGGGCTGGTAATTTGTGAAAGTGGCAGCTGCTACAGCTTACCACTACATGGTGCAGAGCTTCAAGTTAAACATGCTTTCGTGATATGTTGCTTATGGCCAGTCTTACATTAAAACTGACTTTACCTCATTGACGAAACTGCAGATTGAGCTAATTACTTGATCGAGAAAAATTCTACATGCTTTTCCATTTATTGCAGACTTTTAAATGCGGCATGAAAGGAGCAGCCATGACGTGATTAAAAAGTCGGACTCTATCAAATTCGGACTAAACTTTGTGGGGACATTCCTGGGTTAGCAAAGAATTTCTGACTAAAGTTTGCAAAGACAATACTGAGTTAGCAAAGAATTTCTGACTAAAGTTTGCGGGGACAATCCTG
>JAHWFP010159977.1:106678-125622 GCA_023313725.1 Lithobius niger | reverse complement strand
CCTTTATTCGTTCCTTCCTTTTCATCCTTCCCTCCATCCTTCGTTTCGTCCATCCTTTCTGCCTCCATACCATCCTTCCATCCATTTTTCTATCGTTCCTTCCATCCTTCCTTCCTTCCTCCCATCCTTCCTTCATTCCATCATTCTTTCTATTCTTTATAGCTTCATTCCATCCTTCCTTCCATCCTTACATTCAACCTTCCTTCCTACATTTATTGCATCCTTCCATTCACTTTGCCATCCTTCCCTCCATCCTTCTTTCATATGCTTGCAGGTCAGAAATTGTGAAATTACCACAGTTATTTAAGTAGGTAACTGTAGCAATTACTAGTTACCTAGTGCTCTTACTAGGTTATTTCATGATTTTTGAATTAAAGCATTTTTCAGTTCTTTAGTAAAAACTGAAAAATATATATCTTTGTATATCTTTCATTAAAGAATTAAAGATCGTAATTTTTCTGCTAGAAACTGACTAAAACCGCCATACATTCACTTTTCACTTTAAGTTTCCCCTTATTTTTTTTTGTAATTGCACTGTTCGTGATATTTCACGGAACTGATTCATAAATGGTCGTTTTCATTTTAATTTTACTTTTTAGTTACCCAAATTATCCTTTTAATTTCTGTATTCATAAGACAAAATTCGTTCACATTTGGGAGGAAAATTACTACAGAGCATATACTAAGTTAGTGTAATTAGGTAGACCGTAATTATAATTATGGACAGTAATTACTCCGTCAATTGCGTTATTGTCTGCACTTTTATTTTTATCTAACTCTGCGTTTATAGTGAGTGTTTTATACTTTTGCCCCAAAAAGACGGCGTTAGTTCGAAAACGATTATGTGGTTTTATTCCCAACACTGACCTTGACAGGAACCTCTGGATAACTCTACCAACACTCAAAATTTGCTTTTAAACTGATAAAAAAAAAAAGAAAAGGCGTTGTTTCGAAACAACGCATTTGTTTTTCCCGCCTTTGTAGCTTTAATCAGAAAATATACCATCAATTTCCTGTTTTTTTCTTCCTCTCAAAAAAGATAAATTGCCAAAAATTGCATAAAAATCGATAAAAAAAAAACTACGTTGAGAATGTCAAGACGATATGCGTTAGACATGTCTTACAAAGGCCAGATGAGAAATATCAGTGCGTTAAAAAGTGAATGCTTTTGGCGAGCTGGACGTTACTGATGGAGCTTACATGATTCCCCTGGTCCTATTCACTTAATGGACTGCCCCTGTAAATAAACAGTAGTTTCGTTTTTTAAAGTGAAAAAAAAACTTAATGGGAGATTAACAGTCTTGCTGTGGGGGGAGAGGGTGGCACATATTTCCAATTCGTTGTCGATCGAATTCATTACCCAATTTTTTATTTCTTTTTTAAATTTTTAGTTATTCAATTGTTGTCGTATTTATTATTTTCACTAGCTGCTTTATAAATATATTTTCGCTGTGTTTCTTTTTTTTTTTGTTATTCAGGTACTTGGAATCCAAACACTGTCACAGCTGACGAATTGTTCGCACAAATACATTTGTTAGTGGACACAGCACTTGAAGATGAGAAAACTCAAGTGAATGGCATAGTCCTTATTGTGGATCTAAAAAATTATGGTTTCTCTCAAGCACTGCAAGCCACTCCTCGTAACACAAGAAGAGCAGTAGCATTATTCCAAGTAAGGGTCGTCTTTAGATAATTGTTAATTAAGAAATATGTACCTTTTGGGAAATGGTGGAGAGAAAACAAACAACTGAAAACACGCTGAAATATTATGTCCTTGTATATTTTCATGATACAGACTGGATTCGAACCAACAATTTCCGGATCATTACGTGACTTATGATCCATCCTAACACGACCTTTAGTAGTCTGGCAGTGATCTTTGATTTTTACAGTTGAAGTTCGCTTTGGGCTTTATAGTTCTGTTTTGGTTTCACATGAATGGTAGTAATATCCTACTAATATAGAATACAGGTTGACATGGGTCAGCCATTGAGCATTTTGGTACATCCAATATGGCGGCTGATATTTTTGAAATTCTTATAAGAGGTGTATTTTGGGGTGTATCGTTCTGTTTTTCGTATGTGATGAAAGGTATTGATGATTACTTGCAGGAAGTGCCTGATGAGATTAGCACCCATTTAGGATTTCGATGTTTCAAAAATGGCACTTAAGTGGCGGCTGATATCTTTGAAATTCTCATATTTTTCTTATAGGGACCATTTTGGAAACAAATTGTATGTTTTCAGGGATGAGTATTGAGCCCAGCGTTTTATGGAGCATTCACCAATAAAGGTCTATTTGCTCCGCCTACAATAGGCCGAAGCCTGTTTCCAAGTAAATTTTCAGGGTTGCTGAGTCCGAATAATTGCTAAGTATAACAAAAACCTGAAAGCTAAAAAGCACTTTAGTTATTAAAATGTAAACTCATACCACGGTAAATAGGATATCAACATATTCCAAAATGAGATAGTGAGTATGGCTGCCAAAATGGAGGCCGATAATTTGATGCAAAAGGAATCACGTTAATTTATAAATAATACCCAAAATCATACGTGGGTTCAATAGGTTTAATACTCAAGTTTAAATTTTTTTTTAAAAGCTTATTTTTTCTTTCATGCATTTAAAAAAAAAGAGTCAATTCCGATTCCTATTTGTGCTTAGGAAGACAGAGATCTGTCGGTCTTTTGATAACTCCTTAGGATATTGCGCACTGAAGAACTGAAATATTTTCGGTCAAAAGTCTTTGAAATACCTTTTAAAACGATGCAATGCAAATAACTTCAAAATTATTTTCCAGTTTCGAAATGATTGAAGAATGTTTCCTTACTGTTTGTCCGAAGTTCACAATTGCCCTTTCCTGCACTTTTGGTTCCATTAGTACACAAGCAGATGCTATGTATTTAGTAGTAATGCAATCGAAGAATAAACTGGTCACTGTGATATGAGACAGTATAGATTATTTTAGATTATCTTGGGCTATCATGAACATTGGACAAACATTAAGGAAACATTCCTTTATTTCCTCTTTTAGCAGCTCGTGCACTACTGAGTTAAATCGAAAATCGCCTATTAACAGCCCTGACAAAGCTTCAGTTCACCCTCCTAAATTGCTGTAAGGTCAGAAATCGTGAAATTACCTAGTTACAGCTCTCGGGAGAGGGCTGTGACTAGGTAATTTCACGATTTCTAACCTTAAATCTTTTTAGATCATAATTTTTCTGCTTTAGAAATTGACTAAACGCTTCATACATTCATGGAAATTAATTAGTAGTGGGCTAGGCTATATGGCAAGACAGAATACAGACATACGGACGGAGGGACTGACAGGCAGACGACATGACGTCATCACCCCACCCCACAGCCACCCCACGAACCTCACCCCATGAGCCACTGCCACCCCCCAACCTGACCTAACGGCAGCCCACGGTCCTGAGTGCAGAACGTCCCAAGGGTCATCCCTCAGTATTTACATGCTTTTTGGTAGAATTTCCACTCATCGATGTGGAGATGCCATTGGGGGTCTCATGGGGTAAGGTATGGGGTCCCTGGGGAGCCCACACAGGGCAGTCCAGTGGGTTGGGGGTCATCGCCCGTGATGCTTTTGGATAGGTAAGGGTGTGGTTGTCAATTTAGTTCGATCAGGAGTGTCGCATCCTTGCTCGGAAATGAGTCCTGAACTGAATGACCTCATAGCCAAGCAACAACCTTCATGTCAGCATGCTATGGTCAACAAGCTTTGTGTCATGCTATGGACAACATGGGAGTAAAACGATGTTACATGCACGCATGAAAGTTTGGGCAAGGAAAGCTCTTAATCGTTGAGCAACTGCACAAAACTTCTGTTTACTCCCCAACCAAAGACTTATTTGCGGAAAATATTGAACGAGTACATTTTCATGCTTTTCTCTGGTGATCAGTGACGAAGCCTGAAACCCAAAATATACATCCAGTAGCATAAAGATGATCAAAGGACGAAGCAAATATATCACTCGTGCCAGATGTAATTCTAGATGGGATTCCTTATGCACCTAAATCTACCTTGAAGTTGGTCAAATGAGGTTGTACGTCACTTTCTCCATGCAAATCTCCATAGTGTAGTTGTTATTCTGCAATACTTCCTTCTAGATTGTTCTGGCCTGCAATGATTTGTAATGCAATAATTCTTTTTAATTTGCTAAAAAAGACTTGACTGGTTAATAGAGTACCGCGTACGTATACGGTTTACGTTTTTGAAGTTACTTGCATTATTTTAAAAGCTATTTTTCAAAGTCATATGATTGAAAACGCGTTATATTTTAAAGCACATTTCCAATTACCCAGTGTCCTACAGAATATTTAAATATCACAGAGCTTATGTCTTCATAAAAATAAATACGAATTAGTATTTATCTTTTTAGAATGGAGGATTAAAAAGTTATTGTTTTGTGTGTTTAGACCGAGTAATAAAACTGTAGAAACGACCAATGTCTTCCTATCAATAGTAAACTTGCGGAAGTTTTTCTGCAGTGTACAAGTAAAAGATAGCCCATCTTATGAGCCCCTGACCTACAGCTTTAATGTATATTTTAGTTAAGAATCCCTAAACACGCGTGTTTCAGGACACTAATAATAAAACAATGGAAAGAAGCTTTTCCCAAATTACAGCATCCATTCTGGCAGCCAGATAGACATATTATTCTGAGAAATGTTGGTATCGTCTTCAAGCATGTATAACGTTTCAACACTCCACAAAATATTTAATTTGATACCAAACAAGACCCTGTAAGAATAATACGAGAATATCAAAGATATCAACTAAAATATCTTTGATATACTCATATTATTCTTAAAGGGTCTTGTTGGCATCAAATTATATATTTTCCAGGTTGCTGAATCTGATGTGACTCCATCTTTGAAACATCACAATTCTAAAAGGGTGGCTGATGTTCCCAGGCTGATTTCCTGTTAGTATATACCAATACCTTTCGTACGAGACCAAAAACAGAACTGTAGACCCTAAAATGAATCTCATATAAGAATTTCAAATATATGAGCTGCCATCTTGAACGGCATCTTGGATGTATCAAAATGCTCAGCGAATGGCCAGTGTCACCCAGCATTTCCTACCAGTAGACAGCAATAACTTTCCTACGAGACCGAAAACAAATACACCCAAAGTCAACTTATGCCAGAGTATAGTAATAGGTTACCTGAACCAGCTATGTACGCCTATAATAGTGGGCAGGTGTAAAGGTCAAGTGTTGCACTTCCGGTAAATCTATCAAAATACTGACCACCTATTCCACGAAGTCAATAAATTGCCTTGAACAGATATAGGATTTCATGTAGCACCTGGGCAGTAACCACTAACACGATTTGTGTGAAGTGCTAGCCATTCTTATAAGCTAATATGTGTAGGTGCTACTTGACACTTAAGTTTTACCGTAACAGATGATAATAATTACAATAGTTCACTATAATAGTGGTGTATTGAAACTACTTGGGCTGTTGCCTTTATTACTATCCATGTAACTTAAATGTCGAGAACTCGAGAAGTTTTTAATGCAACATTAAAAACACTATGTCACAGCATGCCGAACTGTGCCACTATCAAGCAAGAGTGCCACATATTATACCCCTAAGACATTAGCAAAAGAAGCCACAATTGTACACACGTTGTACACTACCATATTAAACCTACGGCAAATTACCTTCACAAATATGTAAATTTATTCATACCCTATGTATCTACACATTTTCATCATTGGAAGCAAAACGGAGTACCCATATTGCATAAATAAGCACTGAGCACTGGTTTATTCACTTCGTTTGATCTTCACGACTCGAAGTTTCATTCTACTCCTCTCTCCCCACCATTTTTGTCGTTTTGTGGTTAAACCAAACTTTTGCCAACTCATAATTGTTGTTTGTGATGTAATGGCGTTGTTTCCCTATGTTAGGAGTTAAGTGTATTTTTTAACGACTTAGAAATTAGCAGCCTTTTGCTTGATAACGGAATGGCTTTGCGCCCCAAAATGTGGCATTTATTCGTAAAGCGTTTTTAATGCTTCAATACTTAGTTTCAGAATGTAAAAGCGGGTACAGCCGATGTAGTATTAATGAGTCAGCCGATGGTTTGCCCAAATTTACCCATCATTTGTACGTGCAAGGTAACTGAAGTTTGGGCGAACCTCGACCAAACTCTTCTGAATCAGTCAAACACAATACACCAAGATTCGGTAAGCAATCTTTCAGCTTGTTAGCCATGCAACATCTATGCGTGAAGAATGGCCTTCACTTGGAGATTAACCTTGGGGAAATTAAGTTCCTGATTTATCCTCTTATTAAGTTCTCGGAATAGCTGAACTCCAAACTTGAAGGCCTTTGCTGTAATGAACACTGTGATTGCTACATCTTAATGAACCCTGTGTTTGTATTTTATTAATTAAATGTGTGCAATTTGCAGGATGGAATGGACGGTATTTTGTTTAGCTTATTTAAATTGTCATTGAATCATGGATGAAAACAATGTGGCACGTGGCAGTTGACCAGAAATATAAAGTACATATCTAAAAATTGAACTATTGTGGCAGGTATTGTATTGAAAGTACATGGCCAGTACTGTTTGAAATTCTGAAATCGGACTCTTAATTTCAGAATTTATTTGTGTTTATTCATATTATATATGCAATGTGTTTGTATGTTTAAGGGATTATTATCAAGAGATATGTGATAGCTCTTTTTTTGTGTGGTTTCTGTACGATTTCTTCCTAAAGTATTCTTACTTACTGAGCGGTGGCAAAGCTCTGGGTAGTTGCCTGAAGCACTTAGTACGGTAGGAGACTGGAAAGAGCTGCAACATGGCATAATGCTGTCAGTAACTAAAGGAAAAGGGAGTCCGAGTATAGTCCTTGCCACACAACACTTTGATAAAATGGTCAAATTCTCGGCCAACTTGAGAAACTTTTTCGATGTTAAGCTGAAAAAGACTGGAACAAATAGAGAGAGGGATGATCAATGAACTAAAAACCACGTAATTAGAAAAACGTATCTAGACACACGCTAGTGTGTAGCCGCCAAGTAACCGTAGATCATCCCATTGTAGACATCCGATTGTTAAAAACTGATTGTTAATGATAAAAAGGCGGCTCACTAGCAGACATGTGTCTGTTAACTGTAAGCAACTGAAAGCATATTTTGGCATGTTGAGGATAAATCCCAATGCGACAGAAATGTTTCAAACTGTGAAAAATGTAAGGGGAAGGGTCAGAGACTAAGAAAAACTAAAATTTAAAGGATGAGTGTCCTCCAATCATAGAGAAAAAGATGCGTCAATAACGTTGTTTTTATGTTACTGTCTAGCTAGCTAGCTAGCTAATAAGATTTTTCCCATGTTAAATCCCATAGACTTTTTATTCATGGCTAGCGCAAAATTGCGAAGGCCTACGTACCTGAACTTTTGCACACGAATGCATGGTGATCTGAGGATGGTCCTTTTGTTTATTTGGGGGTTGTAGGGGTCAGGACAAATGCGTGGGAGGGTTTTGAAATTCGCCATTGGCGAATTTAAATTTCGTTTCTTTTCCAAGTTGCAACCAAAGATTTTAAGCAACAATGGCTTGAACAATCAAGACTGGTCCTTAGATTTATTGTAAAAGCCTGGACGAACTAAAAACTGAACTGTAACGAAGGACAAAATAAAGAAACATTAAAGTTGTTGTGGATAGCGTAAGAATAAAAGGGATGCACGTTAGATGATGGATACGCAACAATACGAGCATACACGAGCTAAAGGGATTTTTGTTAATAACTCCCCAAAAAAATGCTTCGCGTTCTGCTGTTTTAGTAACAGCGACCTTCGGGGGTTTCTGCATGACTAAATGTGAACGAAATCTTGAAAAATTAAGGGGAAGTTGCAGGGATAAACAAAACAACTGAAGGGGATGCGCTGATTGAGTGAGCGAAGCGAACGAAATCAGCGATTGTTAGTCAGTGTGTGCAAAAATGGGATTGAAGCATCTTAAACAGACGGTATAACCTTATGTACGTTCACAGTCCTATGAAAGTTGTAATATCCACCCAAAACCATAACTGGTAGAAAAACCCGCCAAGTTTCCAAAAACGTTCGGCCCTTGAAGGTAGTGATATCATTCCACCAGGGAAAGGCCGCCAAGGTTAATCCTATTAGCCAAGTTAATCGCACCGAATAATACTTTAGACGTTAAATGAAAACTTGAAGATTGCTACCGCTAGTAGCAATCTTCTAATTTTCATTTAACTTTCGAACTATTAGTATGTGCGATTAAGTTGGCTAATAGCATTAACCTTGGCGTCCTTTCCCTGGTGGAATGATATCACTACCTTCAAAGGCCGACCGTTTTTGGAAACTTGGAGGGTTTTTCTACCAGTTATGGTTTTGGGTGGATACAATATAACAGTACAATGAGAGATTACGTAACATGCATGCCTTCCATGTGCTACCGCATTTGCTGTGGATATTAATATTTCAGAAACCGTGATAAGTTTTAGCATGTTATTGTTCACTTAGACGATTATCTATTATACGATATTCCGTTTAGATGTTTGTCCAGATATTTATTTAGGCAAATTTTAGACAATTTTTAAACGAATTTTTAATTAAACGCTCTTCCAATGCCCCGATAAAATTCAGTTGCTAACATACCATTGTAAAAAAGAAAACATTCAACATTAAAAAAAAAACTTCGAGTGCACAGCGACTTGTTACAGTGAGCTTACCAGTGCCATTTTGACGGAAGTAAAACATAAATGGAAATAAATGGGGAGAAGTAACGACAGCACAGATACGCAACTCGCGTAAGACTGTATTGTTTGGTAATTTTATATCTGCGTGGTCATTAGTTCCGATAATGTTTTATTTCAATTTTTGTTTTGCTTTCAGCAAAGTTGCACTGGCAGCGTTTCTGTGAAACGTCAGTCTTTTTAAACAAAAAATGGAAAGATTTTTTCACCTTGACGTGTTACGACATCTATTTCGTTTTCTTTTTCCTTAGTTTAGCATCGAAAAAACACCCAAAGTGGGCTGAACATTTCGCCGTTTTATTGCCATTCTTTAATTCAAGACATCGCAGCTGATTCTGTTGTTTCCCTACTAGTTAGTGCCATTCAAGTTAATGTGAGACCATCAGCCTTTTTCAGCAGTGACAATTTTATTCTGCCAACTGGGGGCTTCTAGGTACAAATTCCTGTAGCCTATTGGCTTCTTCTCATGCATACCAGAACTCTTTCTTCTTCTAAAACGTCAAATGAGGTCCAAAATTAAGGAGATATGTCTACACGAGCATTTTGTGTCAGATGGCAGAAAGCTCAGAGAAAATGTACAACAATTTTCATTTTTATATTTTCAGGATAATATGCCAGCACGATTCAAAGCATTCCATGGGATATTTAATCCTGCCATTTTTCAGTTGTTTTATACGATCCTAAAGGTATTTATGAATAAGAAGACAGCGTCACGAGTAAGTCATATTCCCAATACTAAATTTGGTGGGGATTTCCGTCAAGTTTTCGGTGCTAAAAGTCGTCATACCAGGCGCCAAGACTCTACACGCTTAACTGCACGTTAAGTCTTCACTCCAATTTAAGTCCAAATTGACGTCAAAAAGTTGAAAATTGCTCGTTATTCGTCTTTCAGTTATTTCGTTTAACCTTTGAACCATTTGGCAGTGGAATAGAATCGGTGTTGGATATCTCGACTTTGGGCAGAAAAAATCTAAAAATTGGGCAGAAAATCCTTAACAGGCGAAACTGATATAGCATATTTAATTTTGCATTGTTGTGTGGTACATTATTGCGATTAATTATCATTTAATTTCAAAACTCCTGGGATTTTCCGTTTAGGCTTCTTCAGCTAAATTGCACCTCTGACCGTCATGGGGCAGATAACCCAATTTGGGTTCGTCCTCCCTAAAAAAACAAAGCAAAGAATCTAATTTTCTTTTTTTGTGTGTGTGTGGGTGTGAATGGTCACATGAAAGTCGAACTGGCTCTTTAAAGATAAAAATTTACTGATCATAAGAGAATTAAAACACTGTATGCTAATAACGAAGAATTACTATTCCTCTGCATATAAAAATTATAGTGTAAATCAGGAAATTGAGGAAAAATAAACCAATGTATGCACTACTGAAGATGGAGCAGTACTTACGGAAAAGGAATAAAAATTGGTATATACTGCGCAATTTTAATAAATTGCCTATAAATATGTTGGAATATTTGTACTTAAAAGAGCTCAATAAAGGTAAAACTAAAGCTAAAACTACAGAGTAATTTAGTATTGTGTAAAGAATTGTAGAAATAGTGCATTGCATTTTATAGTAACTGAATTACAGGGTTATTGTATAACGGTTAACAACACCGTGCTAAGTGTTGAGGGGTAATAATTTATAACATGAAAGAATAAGATGAATATGAAACCTACACAAGCTGATTCGGACATCTTCGAGTATTGCAGTGTAAATTTTATCTTTTACTGAAATAAATTATTATTATATTCGTAGTAGTAGTAGTAGCAATTCTTCTATTTCTCTTTATCTTTTTTTCTCAAATGGAATAATCGTATGTACTCAAAGAACCTATTGTATGATCCAACTTATCACAGGCACGTAGGTACTTCATGGAGGTTCTTCTTTTTACACCATAACAAAACCAAAAAAAAAATTATTATTATTATTTTTATTAATATTATTATTTTTATATGTGGGCCAGTTTGCTTTTCAACTCAAATTTTTGTACTTTTTAACACGTTAAACAAAGCCAATTCTTGTCTACGGAATTTGGGAGTGTTGAACAACAACACTAATTACTAAGGACTTCCCTGTTACTTAATTCTTCCCCGAAAAGTCATTACAGCATTCCGTGTGATGTCACATATTCTCAACTGGCATTGCGCACTGCACAGGATGCTTGTGACTCTTTACAGCACAGAAATCCCAATTTAGGCAGATGATGCTACTTCACAAAAATTAGAAAATTAAAATTTTCCATTGACATTAACCCAGCTTGCATTTATCCTTTTTTTTTTCACTGCGGTAGAAATGCATATTCATGATGGCAACACTCTTCAACTAACAAAACAATTTTTTCTCTAGTAACATACTAAATCTATATACCAAACCTACATGCCAAATCTACACACCAAATCTAGTAACCCACCCAATCTTAATTCTATCATGATCATGATGCCATTTTCATACTGTGACAAAACCCATAATTAACCGACTTTGGCAGCCATGCTCTTTTTCTCTTTATTTTATTTTTTAATGTATTTTTTCACCTTTTATCTTAACTCCTTGACTCCAAGCCACGCACTTATGGAGGTCATTTTTTTTTAATGTACGTAGTTGCACATGGTTGCACTTTACGGTATCACATCCTCTTGACTCACAATCCATGGACTTCACCTACGAACTGTTTTAGTCTTCTGTAAAGTGGAAACAGCTGAGAAGACTACTGCGGTGACTTTGTCCATCCATCCGTGTCTGCACGCCCGTCGCCTTTTTCAACTTTAGGATGGTACCAAATAAAGACAAACTGTTACCACCATTAGATTCAGCGATCAAAAGATCAGTTAAAAACATGGCAAATTAAAATATTGCTGCTTCCTTGCAGCTAATAGGCTTTCGCGGCATAACTGAGGAAAAAATAATATTTTGATCGCCACATTTAAACAGTACATGAATATACGCAATCGTAAAAACAGAAGGATTTCATTAACGACACACATTGGCTTCATTTAAAATTAGTCTCGGCACCACGTTTTATGGAGAAATAGACCTACTCTCGAACCAAATTCTCCGTTAGCTTCTAATCATTAGGAAATAAAAATGGTAGGTAAAAAAAATTAGGCCTAAAAGCTGAAATTAGGTCTTAAATCACGTTGCCACGGCAACGTCAAGTCTTCACACCATTTTGCATAAATGAAGATACCTACTCTCGAACCGATTTCTCTGTTAGCTTCTACTTAAAAAAATTAAAACGGCAGGCAAAAATTCGGCTTAAAAGCTGACAATTATGCCTGAAATCTAAGAGCTAGCTCATTTTAAACCAGCATTTGTGGTAGGTATTACCATTAGATATTATAATAGAGAGCACTCTTGCAATGCGTGATAGAGGTGTGAGCCCCAATATTATCGAAAATGGCGGGAGTGTACAGAAGACCGGTTGCGACTAGGTAGTAGCTGCAGCCGCTTGTTTTGGTTGCTCTTAATTTCGGGTTCACGAGGCATCCTCACAAAGCACACGTTTCGAGACTTAGTTTCTTCCACTAATTCTCAACACATACGTGCTGGCAACCACTGAGCTAATACCAGTTGCTAAAGTTAAACTGAACAAACCTCATGCTACCACTGATTCTATAAAAATATATGTATAAAAATATGATATATCAAAAAACAAAATTGATAAAAATCTCACCAAGTTGAGAATAGCTTTCAATATTAACCTGGTTATCAACACAGCAAAACATTCACCAAGTTAACCCCGGTGACTGATACTTCAGACGGTAAATGAAAAACTTAGCCATAATGAGTAAAATTGTTCATTTAACCTTTAAACGGATTGACACTCGATAGAGTATTAACCTGGTGAATGTTTTGATCTGTTGATATCACTGCTTTGCCCAGCCAAACCGCTCTCAACTTGGCGGCTCTTTTACCAACTTTAGTTTTTACATGTGATTGATATATGCTAAGCAAAAGAGTACGAAATAGTACTTTCTATTCTGATTATTTTGTAAACGTTTTACTGTTTTAGCCCATGTCTAAGTAAAACTACTGACGTACGTGCATAGATTTCTTGGTCTAACGCTTTGGGTGAAGTTTTCGATTTGTGAAAACTTTTTTTTTTCTAATCAACCAAAACAAAAACAACCAATTATATAAAAAAAATTGTTGTGATGAAGGTTGCTAGATGGAATTGTTGGGAAGTGTTCTTTCATCACTTTCGTGCATACCTGTGTTTCTATATTTTGCTAACTTTTTTTTGGCACCCAGACCTAACCCTGATTACATAATTGCTTTACTTCCAACATGCATAGTTTATTAATGAGTTGATTAAAGAGTTGAGAAGAAAATGGGCAAAGTATTGCAGAGATGACATCTGGACAATTTCACTCATGGGAAACACAAAGTTTTTCAAATAATTTTCCTTTTGTTTTTGTAGCTAGTATTTAAAAGTTAAGGTTGAAAGTTTGTGGCTTCCATGAGCTACCTCGTTGTAAACCTGACTCAGTATTTTCTCAGCTCTAACCTGTTAATTTCTCTTATTTCAGGTTTGCTTGCATGGTGAGAACTTGGAATCGTTGCACAAGCACATCCATCCAGCATATCTACCGAAAGAATTTGGTGGACAACAGCAGTCGTACGAAGAAGCAGCTGCCATTCAGGCGGAACACTTTTTGTCCCGTGATGACGAAATTGCAAACCGGATAGCCACTTCCGGTTACGCAAAAACGATTGTCAAATAAAGAAAATGAACATTACATTAAAGTTACCCCAATTTATGTGATCGTCAATTATTAGGTACGAATGATTAAAAAATAAACTGGTCATTATACCCCAATACACGAAAATAAAATGGTTAAATTGCATTTCTTTCTGCTATTCAAATCAGTTTGTAAAGGGGATGTGGATATTTTCAAGTGTTAGTAAAAAGGTAAAGGAAACCAAACTGGGCAACGTCGATAAATATATTCTGAAAAAATAGGTAAGATTTGGTAGGCCTTATTATGGATTTAAATTTCGTTGATATGACATGACCAGGTCTCATACCAACGATTTCCAGATCAAACACTCGAAGCCCTGGTCATCTGAACCCTCATTCTCCAGTCGTGTCACCTCAGGGAAAGTCCCCAATAAAGGCTTACATAATCTTTAGCATTTGAATGTATGATTTTCACTCTTGTGCTATTGTGTGTAATTCACAGCAGTACTGGTGTTTATCCAAGGCTTACCAGTATTAATACAGGTAATGTATGCAAAGTTGGAATGGTTCATCGTGTCACTAGAGTCACCATTTAGTTGAATCAGCGCATTAACATGCCAACCACTCACATCTTCCAGGTGACATAGACTGACCCTCTGACCCATTGGCTCGGGGTGAACTAGTAACCGAATCACACGAGTGATCCGTAACCAAGTTGTAAAATTGCAAAACTGCTGTTTTTTCACAATTCAAAGCACAACGGCTTATCTTGTTCAGTATAAGGCAATTTATAAACAGCAAATTACAGCAAACCCTACTTTACCTTTTCAACCCGTTGTTGAGGTGATATTGTCTGTTGCTAATTCATTGCACTGACCAAATGTTTCTATTCTCTTGTAATTGCATCGGTTTAGTACAGAATTGTTTCTCCATCAATGTCTTTTCCGGAAGTGGGGTAACTTGGTACAACTGGCTAACTTTCGATCATGTGGTAGCACTGGGTTACTGGGTCATATCGAGTCACCGTTGTAATTAATCATGAGAAATGAGTTTTTTTTATTGACTCGAGCCAAAGCATCGTTACGCGAAGTATAGGAGAAATGTCATAGTTCGAATTGCGTATGAGAAAATTAATGTAAAATTAGAGAAGGTACTTTTTAATATATAATGTAAAAGTAACAGGGAAGGTCCAGATCTGAGTGTAGGTGAATGTACATAAATAAAACTAAAATAAACAAAGAATGGAAAACCGTAATGAAATGAGAAAATAACGTAATTCAAGAGACTGGCCATTATAAAACATTTATATGAATCCCGTAAAATATGACTTACTAGAAACATAACTGAAAATCTCTAAAAGTCAGGAAGGCTAAATAAATTCAGTTTGAAAGCAGGGTCATGGATCTCAATAAATAAAAATTGACAAGGAATGGAAAACGAAATGACTACAAAACAATAATTAAAAGGCACCTAGTTGCAAAATACACGAAACAAACATCACAGATAGGAGTACAGCGTGCTTTCAACTCCATTTCGTTGCTTAATACAAGAGGAAGGAGGAAAATACAAAACGACAATATGCAGTGACGTAACGTGGCTGAATAACGACAGTATGTGGATGGTCAATAACAAGGAAACGCAGCATATACGCATGGATAATACAGCACGTAGTGTACATACTGCACTTAACAAAATGATTAGCTATCATACTCCTTACTATTCTCGGAAGGCTCTTTGCATGACATTATTTTATGTCTGGCAAATAAGATAGATAAACCTTCTACCTTCCACTTGGTTGGAGTCAAGATATTGAGAACCCGGTACTATGAAACAGAAAGCCAGACCTCAACTGATTACGGCACGACGAATGTTGAAGGAAGTGTGATAAATGATGATGATTATAATCAATTGAAGGCAACGAGTCGTCACGTGACAGCTGGTAGTAACAGTAATACGTAATACATGAGGAAAAGGTAATTAAGGATACAAAACAAGAACTGGTGGATTAAGACACAAAACATAAAAGACACAAATACAGAAAAAGTAATTGTAACAAGTCAAGTCAGGTAATAAAGGGACAACCGAAAAAAAGTAAATAAAAGCAAAAATATACAGAAAAATCAATTATGGTAAATAACCATAATGAAATCATAAGTATATTCGATATCCATTATCCATCACAGTGTTACCATTTAAAGTAACATAGATCTATTTAGTAAAATTAGTAGTCATAGCATTGAAGACATTTACCCGAATTTCCATTCCATTCCTACAGTGTTGTATATATTGTACATACATTTTTTTAGCAGGTATCCTACATAACAACCTGGTAATGACGGCAAGGGCTCTGACAGTTGTAAAACCGTGAAAAATGTGGTTTTTTATTGACTTCAAAGCATCGATGCAGCAGTAGGAAAATGCAATAGCTCGAATTGCATATGGGAATAATTACTGTAAAAATAGAGAAGATATTTTTTACTAAATAATATAAAAGTAACCATGAAGGAACAGTTTTGAAAGCAGGTGTATGCATATAAATAACAAAAAATTGATGGAGAATAGAACATCGAAATGAAATGAGAAAATAACGTAATTCGGGAGACTGGTCAAAGTCTACAAAACACCACTTACTAGGAACCTAACCAAAAATATACGAAATAAATATCGCATATCAGGCTACTGCGTACATACAACTCCATTTCGATGTTTAGTACGGAACAAGAGTAAGTGTGACTGTGCATAACGTGAATATGTAGTGACGTAACAAGACTGAATAGTCAAGTTTAATACTTGTCATCTCCCCAGTAAACTACAACGAAAATGATTAAAAGCTTTTATTATTTCAAAAAAAATGATAGCATTTAAAAAGAAAGATTACGATGCACGAGTTCACCCACTACTAAGCCGATGAATGAGAAGAGGTATAGGTGGACTACTAGAGCACCCGAAGAAATCTAGAAAATCAGGCCGAGGCGGTTAAAGTCTGCATTGTGAGTTGGAAAAAAATGAAGAACGTAAAGGGTCGGCAACAGTTTAAAGTAAATCATCACCTTAAATAATGATATTTTAAGAGGTAGCAGGATCACTATAGGGAACGAGAACAAATCGAGCAAATTATACCGAGGGGGTAAAGCCTGTAATGGGGCAGGTGAAAAATTTAGGGATGAACCGATTTGCTGTCAGATTAAAATAAAATCAACCCAAGTCATAATAGTTTAAAATAATGACGTAATGAAACACCAAGAAAACAAAAATTAATAAACACGTGTGTTTTTTACGTTCTCAACTAATATATGGTGGCAAGTATCAGTTGTCAACATTTCGAACTGTCGAACGTTACACACAAGAAAAAAATATATTTGTAATTACATCATTGCTTCGTCATGGTGCATGGTCCATGCATGGTCATGATGGTCTGAGTTTCACGAGTTTATTTCCTGGTTTTATCCTTTTTTCCGCTTGTCTCTGTTTAGTGTAGGTTGCACGCGTCGAATGTATCTGGTAAATTATTTTTTACAGTTTATTTGTGATTCGAGTCCACTGCCATCTTTTTGTTTTCGTGGTGCTTCATTACGTTCATATTTTAAGCTATTATGACTTATTAGGGTTGATTTTATTTCAATCTATCAGCAACTCGGCTCAAACCCTCATTTTCCCCCTACCCCATTGCAGACTTTACCCCATCGGTATAATTTCCTCAATTTGTTCTCGTTCCCTATGATCACCTTAAGTATCATGATTTAAAGTGATGATTTTATTTTAAACTGTTGCCGGCCCGTTACATTCTTCATTTCATCCAACTCACAATACAGACTTTAACCGACTCGGTATGACTTTAAAGATTTGTTCGGGTGCTCTAGTAGTCCCCCTACCTCTTCTCATTACTGGGCTTAGTCGTGGATGAACCCGTGTATAGTAATCTTTCTTTTTCAATGCCATCACTTTTTTATTTTGTAATTGTCGTTGTAGTTTACTGGGAGACGACACGTATTGAAGTTGTCTGTTCAGTCTTGTTACGTCACTACATATTCCCATTTTGCACAGACACTTCCTCTTGCTCCGCACTAAACATCGAAATGGAGTTGAAAGCAGGCTGTAGCCCGATATGTGGATTTATGTCGTGTATTTTCGGTTAGGTTCCTAATAAGTGGTGTTTTGTAGACTGCATATATCTATTTGATATTGACCAGTCACCCGAATTACGTTATTTTCTCATTTCATTTCGATTTTCCATTCTACTTTTTGTGTATATCCTTCATTACCTTTTGCCCATGTTTACGTATTACTGTTACTACCAGCTGTCATGTGACGACTCGTTGACCTTAATTGCTCATCATCGTCATCATTTATCATACTTCCTTCAACATTCGTCGTGCCGTAATCACTTGATGTCTGGCTTTCTGTTTCATAATACCGGGTTCTCAATATCTTGACTCCAACCAAGTGAAAGGTGAAACTTTTTCTATCTTATTTACCGACATAACATAATGTCATGAAAAGAGCCTTCTGGGAATAGTATGGAGTACGATAGCATATCATTTTGTTAAGTGCAGTATGTACACTACGTGCTGTATTATTCACGTGTATATATATGTATGCTGCTTTTCCTCGTTATTGACTAAATACCTCCAGTTCACCATCCGCACACGTGTCGTTATTCAGCTACGTTACGTCACTGCATATTGTCGTTTTGTGCGTTCGTCCTTCCTCTTGTATTAAGCACCGAAATGGAGTTGAAAGCACGCTGTACTCCTATCTGTGATATTTGTTTCGTGTATTTTGCAACTAGGTTCCTTTTAAGTATTGTTTTGTAGTCATTTCGTTTTCCATTCCTTGCCAATTTTTATTTATTTAGATGCATGACCCTGCTTTCAGAACTGAATTTATTTAGCCTTCCTGACTTTTACATATTTTTAGTTATGTTTCTTTAAGGCGTATTTTGCGGGATTCATATATCTGTTTTATAATGGCCAGTCAATCGCATTACGTAATTTTCTCATTTCATTACGGTTTTCCATTCTTTGTTAATTTTCTATTTTTATTTATGTACATTCACCTACAGTCAGATCTGGACCTTCCCGGTTACTTTTACATTGTTTATTAAAAAGAATCTTCTCTACTTTTACATTAATTTTCCCGTACGCAAATCGAAATATTACATCCCTCCTACTGCTGTAACGATGCTTTGGAGTCAATAAAAAATCACACTTTTTCATGGTTAATTACAACGATCAACGTCCTCCCCTTCACTACTAGGTCATTATATAGGATATTCACTGAAAACCTCTGATATTTGTAGTCTGTATTTTTGGTTAGGTTTGTAGAAAGTGGTATACAGTATAGATGCTACACTTTGTAACCAAACTAAATACATACAAAAACGGTTCCTTTTAGTGTAATTTTCTGTTTAGATCAGTATTTATCCGTTTACTTATGTTACACACTCTAAAACAATATTTTCCTACATTTCTCTGACCTTCCTAACTAAAAAACTAGAAACACCA
>JAHWFP010159977.1:71088-83796 GCA_023313725.1 Lithobius niger | reverse complement strand
AAAAAAAAAAATACAGCAAATGTATGTTTAGAAAGCAGATGGCCAGAAATTAATAATTATGATGACAACAAAAACTTTTAAGTACAAATTTTAAAAAGTCGGGTAGCGTAATAATTTGGACAATCTTCACTATGCCTCTCTCCCCTTCCCCCAACAGCCGCATTATTTTTTTTTTTACACTTTATGAAACGAAACTACTGTATAAGGGACCATCTCCGAGGGGGGAGGAAATTAGGGGGGGCGGGATCATAAAGTTTTTGGCCCCTCTCGAGGGGGGGGGTCATAAATTGAGGTCCCATGAAGAGGGGGCGGGTCAAACACACACTGACCAACTGGAAGAAAATGTCAGTTTTGGACCTTAAAAATGGCACTTTCAACAGTCAACATTTCCAAAAACGCCTCAACTTCTGGGGCAAGCTCCCCAGACACCCCATGATGTGTGTGTTTACAAGGTATACCATTTCTGCAAGTATAGTTTCTACGAAGAACTTTCTAGAAAAGCCTTGACACCTGGATTCTTGGCTTCTATCTTTCAGGTGCTGACTATGTTACGGATATGGGCATACAAGCAAGCAGTGTGTTCATCATACTTATTGTATGAATCTCGACAAGAGATGGGTGTAGGGAACAATTTATAGACCATTTTTAACCCAACATGTCTTTTTTTTTTAAAACGAGACACGTTTCCTTACAACTAATGATAATAATCAGTGTGGAGAGCTACTTACTTAATTTGGCTACAGCAATAATTTTGGCTACAGGAATCATCTACAGACAGTCTCAATAGGTATACGAAAAAGTGCATTTTTTGAGGGGAGGGGCCACATTATTTTTGGACCTTGAGTGGGGGGGGGGGGCAAGATTTTTTCAGGGTCTCGAAACGGGGTGGGGGTGAATCATCGAATATTTGGTGGCCACATTTTCATTCCCTCCAGCATCTCCCCGGCCATAAATAATGACCAGTTCCTAATTACAGGTGCAATCCATTAAAGTTAAAAGGTCCAAGGGAAATGATGTAAGCCCCCTCAATAACGTCCAGCTCGCCTGAGGCATTAGCTTTTTAAAGCATGTCTGAGCTTATTTTTGAGCCATTCTCAACGTAATTTATTTTAATCGATTTTGTGCTATTTTTTGTAATTTACCCGTTTTGGGAGGAGGAAGGGACGGGGAATTGCGGACGTATTTTCTGGTTAAGGCTGCAAACCATTCCCTTTCTTCTTTTACAATTTGTAAACAAAATTTCGTTACTGTTGGCAGAGCTACCCCGTGGTTCTCGTCAAGATCAGTGTTGGAAGATCACTGTCGGTAATGAAACACTATCCAGTTCGTAATAGAGACGTCATTTTGGGGCCAAAAGCACTCACTATGAACATAGAGTTAGATAAACATGAGATACAGGAAATAAAGAAACCATCTCCATTCGGCGGATTATAGGCTAATTGTGGTCTAGAGAACTGAATTACATGCCTTGTGTATGCTCTGTACTATTTTTCCTCCCGTGAATTGTGAATGTCACGTGATAATTTGGGTCACCAAGACAATAAATTAAAATAAATACCATTTTATTATGATTAACTTGTTGTTTTCTTTTTACGTAATAAACTAGGAAACAGGCTTTGGGCCTACTGTAGGCGGAGCGAACGGATCTTCATTTCAAACTTATATTAAGTTTTTATTTTCATGACGATACCACATTTGTTAATAATTCTTAAAAATCTGGGAACAATACTTAATGAGCTTTGTTGGGCTGTTTGCCTTTTGGTGTGACGTACTGCTGTTCTTTGCTGGCCTTTTTCTTATTTTAGCCTTTTTTTTTATGTAGGCCTATGTTAGGTGTCAAATTGACGTTAACAAGCTTTCGTTTGCTCCAGCATTTAGTTTTTGTTTAGTTATTTGTAGCCTCCTTTTCGCAGACAACACTGAAGACGTAGGCCATCGCCGCGAGTAAAAATAAAACAGCTCGTAATAAGGCGTTTAACCGCAAGCCAAACAATCATCAGTACGATAGTTTTTTTTAACAATAGTCAGAATATTCAAAAGGTTCACAAAACTGTTTTGGTATAAGATTTGACACCGCCACCAACGAAAATGTTGAGCTGGCACACCTCTATCACGCAATGCAAGATAATATATTATTTCCTAACCCTATGACTGCAACAGCGATCTCTATTACATAATCTGAAAGAAATAACCGTCACAATTTAGGTTTAAAATGTGTTAGCTTTTAGATCTAGTTTTAGGTTTTAAGCCTAATTTTTAGCGTTTAGTCCTAATATTTATCTCCGATTTACTTTCGTTAGTAGCAGCTTACAACAGTGGTTCGAGATTAAGCCTATTTCTTTATGCGATCCAACACGGTTTTGGTTTCGAGTGTTCACGTTACCGTGGCAACCAGGAATTGAGAGAGGCGGTCGTATTATTGTTTCGTGTTTCGTGCTTTCGTGTTTCGTCTGATGTAAATATCGTTTTATAATACCGCTTGGTCTTGATACGACTATTTCAGGTTTCATATTCGGGATTCCCAACGGCAGTGTAGACGCCACTTCCGTTGCCATGTTGAATTGAATAATCTTCAAAGCATTCTTTTTTCAAATGAAGCTAACATGTGTCGTTAATGGATTCCTTTTGTTTTTATGGTTGCGTTTGTTACTGCAGTGGTTAAAGGAATACTAAACCCTCACTTTTCCAATTTTTTTAATGATAGCTAAGACCCTAAAAACCCCTTCAAAACTTATAAAATGTTGCTTGCCTTCTTACTTACGTCGTAATAAATTAAAATAAGTGCGTTTTTTAAGACACCCAACCAAACGTAGCACTACGAGAGCTCGCGACTATGGAGGTTTCGTGAAGCAGCGTGACGTCAAAACCATAACGGAAGTGGGGAGCGCATCCTTCCCATCGTGCAGCGCGAGCGCGACCACTCTCTGCTTGTAAACAGCCTTGGCTACCAACAACGCTTTCGCTGTCAATTCGTTGCAGCCTTATCAGTTTAAACCTGTTGCAAGTGGTAAACGAAAGGCAAAAAGATGCGAGATCGCTAAGAAAACACCAAAGAAGCCAGAAGACCCGTTGGATTTCGCCAGCGATGATCTGTCGTGGTGTAGATGCCAGATATGCCCGCACTACGAGAGTCCCATCGGCGATGCAGTTTTGTTACTGGCGCACGCGCAGGTCTCGCAGACAGGTGGAAGGCGTCGTTAAAGTAATGACGTCACGACGTGTGGTGGTTTAAACGGGATTTTCTCCAGAGCTTGTGCATCGTCTGCTTAAATCAGGTAGTTTAAAAATTCGTACGGCTTAAACACTGACACCCATTGACGTCGGATGCCTGTTAACATTAATTCCAGTATCTAAACTATCGATAAAAAAATTCATTGTTGGAGGGTTTAGTATTCCTTTAAATGCAAGCATCAAATGTTATTGTTTCGTTGAATTACGTCGAAAAAGATTAGTAGCTAGAAAGAAGCAACCAAAATTTAATTTGCCGTGATTTTTAAAGGTCACTTGACTAACATTAGCATGGTGTATGCTTCGTCGGAATTCCTTAACTATTCACGACTCCAAATTTACACTGGTGAGTGTTAGATATAAATTCGAAAATTTTAAAATTTCTACAGTAATAATTGTTCGATTTACGTCAAATTTTGGCTCAGCAATACTTTTGGGGGTATAAAGCGTTGTGCGAAATTTTATTTCAATCCGTCCCTTCGTTTGGGCTCCACCCAGACAAAAAAAGTGCAACCAACGGACCAACGGACCAACCAACCAACATTTTGCAATTTGGTGTCCGTTATAGGCTACGCTTCGCTCGCTTCGCTCCGCAAAAAAAGAAAACAACAATAAGTCGCAGTCGTGGCATTTAGTACAAGACTAGAACAACAAAGCATTATCTGTGTCTCTTTTATGCAGATGTAATTTTTGCGAAGTTGTCTGGACTGATTTATACATATTTTTTTTTCGTCATGCTTGTCAAGCTACGAAGTGCAGCCCCAAAACAACTGGCTGGCTGACTTGAAATTTATTTGGATGCTCTTATGTGTCGCTTGCCAAGATTCAGTGAAATGGCCATCGTAGATTAACGGCCGTCTGATCCAGATAAATATATATGAGCATGGCGACCGCAAGCCACTTGTGAGGTTACAGCTGAGGCAATTTGGCCGTTTTCTGGTGTCTGAGGAAATATGACAATGTGACAGAAACTGATAATTTCTTCGTTTGGTCGGGAGACGAAAGACTGAAAAAGGGATTACCTGCATATGAAAAGGCGTGAATTGCGCTAAAAAAAAAAGGCATGCGTTGCAGTGCTGTGCAGCGCGGAAATTTGAAATTTACTGATTAGCTATTATTTACCCGTGTCACGTGCTATTGCTGGTTCGAAGGTTGGAGGAAGCGTAAACTCAAAGTTATCAGTTGATATAAGAATTCATAGGGCTGGGTAGGAGAATTTGTGACTGAGACCCCATACTGAGACATCTTAGATTCATTCCTATTAGTTCCGTGGAAGTTTAAAGAGGGCGCCACGAGTTTTATGTGGGAATTTCTACTCAGTTTTCTGCATAAAATTAAACTCAACTAAACGAAACTAGCTTGTATTTAATTATTATTTAGTTTAGCTTATAGTTGCAATTTAGTTTACTTTTGGGGCTGAAAAATAAGCAAAAATTACCAGATGGAACGCGTGGGGCCCTACGAAAACTCGGCTGGAACTAATAGGAATGAATGTAACACTTTTCAATAGAGACACTTTTTAGAGTTACAAATTCTCTTCTCCAACCCTATAAATTCTTGGATAATCTCAATACTATTTTACGGGCAGAGGCACACTACATTAATTGCGTCAGATAGAGCAACAATAATCAGCCCATTTTGCCGGCCCCCCATGTCTGGTGGCTAAAAATGGTTTCTTTTGCCTAGGGAAATATACATAACCTGTTCATTTTAGCATTCGTTGATCATCCAATGAGGATTTTGTTCCACCCGGCAACAAGAAACGTATTTTGCTTACAGCAATGATCATGAAGTAAAGGCATACGCAACACGACAAACACAGCAAGAAACTATGATTTTTTTCCACTCCTGACTAAGACAAGATCGATGGACTTCTCGACTAAGACGTAAACCTACCAAAAAAAATGTGCATCGTATCACTGGCTTTTAGACATTTCATCTAGTAATTGCTAGGGAAAAAATTGGACCTTATCAATTAAGACCAAAAAAAAAATGGGATATTTCCCAAAAACTAAGTTTTTTAGGGATTTCTGCTAAGAATTTTGGCTAGTTGAGTTCGTCGTGATATTTACACTACAATCACTGTCGCTAAATTAATCCCATCGACTCAGACTTAAAATGCAAATGAAATACTTGAAAATCACACAGCAAGCAATTTTCAGATTTTTCATTTGCCTTTGTAAGTAGTATTCGGCGACATTAATTCGGTAAAAGAGCTTGGTGTTTGCTATCATGACTTCAAATGGCCAAAAGTGTTGGTGAAAATCCTTAACAAATTTTGTTTTAGGGAGAATACAATTACCACGAAATCTTAACGATGAATTTTTTTTTCTGCCCCTCTACTCACTCACTCCCCGTTCAATTTACTGGGTACAATTTTGAATTATTTTAACTTGTCTTAATGGTAGGATACCATTACAAAATCTCCGTCATCAGGCAAAATCCGTCAAATCACGTGATTTGTTATGGACTTACAACACTAAAAACACGCTTTTCATCAGACAATTTTGGCCTGAACAGACGCTGTTACCGCAAATCACATTTTAAATGCCCATGGCCTGTTAAAATTAAATCTGTTATTTGTTTACTAGTTTATTCAGTTTGCTGTATGTATGAAGCCTTTGAGTTAACTTTGGTGCATAAAACCATTCATTAAGGTATATGTTCTTCCTAGTTGGCCTTCAAATAGCTTTTACAACATTTGCCTATAGGTCAGAGTAAATGTAGCACGAGAGGAAAAAATGAAAACTAATGTTGCAAAAGCATTAGTTTTCATATTTTTCTCTCGTGAGAAGTGGCTTTCTGCATTCACTCTGACCTATGCAAATGTTGGAAAAGCTATTTTTTCGCAGGATGCTTGAAATTACTGAGAAGGTAAGGGGATAAAACATTGATATCCCCTTGAATGTGTGGAGGTGAGTCACTTTCTAGTAGAAAAGTAAAACGATCTAAAATGATTTAAGCGTCGTGAAATTACATAATTAAAGTGCCCTCCTCCCCTAGCGGGGGGGTGTTAGTTCACGATTTTTTTCGTAACGTAAAGAATTTTAGGGGGATGGGCCGTAGAGGTGATTTACAGTACATTACGAGTACCAGACACTTTGGTAGATTTTACGCTCTTAATTTTGATCTAACTGAAACTTCGGGTTAATGAATTAAATGACTTGTGTTTTTTTTTTCTCAAAACTGTATTTACCAGTCTTTAGAACCATTATGCTTCTCCCATCTTGATCCCTGTATGGAAGCATGAACTGCATCTTTTCTTCAAGTAATACTTTTATAGCAGATGGTCGGTATTTTGCGAAGATGTCTGGAAATCTATCTCGGAGCTGGTAGTAACGCTTTACCATACAAAGGCACGCTCAACATCAAATTTGCGAGCCCGCAAGAACCTCAGGAGAAACGCATCGTCTGTTGGAGACGTTAACCTCTTTTCACCTAAAAGGAAAAAAAATAAACAGCATAACATAACACAAGTTCGGCCTGTGCTGAGATTCAAGTTTTGGTCTGAGCTTAGATGGATTTGTGGTCTGAGGAGCGACTGGAGTTCTGCTCTCTGCTGCAACGGAATTGGGGTCTGAGCTGAGATGTGAGTTGTGGTGTGCGCTGAGGCGGTGGTGGTGGGATGAGATAAGACCAGGGTTATGGAATGTGCAGTGATCTGAGTGTGGAGTTGTGTGGCGGTCTATGCTGCGCCAGGGTTGTGGTCTAAGCTGAGACCTGACTTGTCATTAGAGCTGAGCTGTTAAAGAAATCAAGGAAAATCATTAGGGGAAACCCACTTACAAAAGTATGTTGCACGTGTAATTCCAAATGGAAAGGACAGATCAAGTTACAAACAGGTAATGCCTATTTAATTATAAAAGAACGAACAAACAGATATAAAAGTTGTGGCCTAGCATCGTTTCTCAAATTGCAGTAATGCCCTATTCACAATTTTCAGGGTTTCATTATTTCTTTTTTTTGTACCGTTTTGGACAACTCAGGATTGTCTTCCCAGTGTTCAGTGCAAAATTCTTTGATAGTCTGCGATTTTTTAATCCCGTCATGGCTGCTCGTTACACACGACATTAATAGTCCACAAGTAAAGGAAAAGCATGCAGAAATTTTATCTATTAAGTATTTACATCAACCCGCAGTTTCGTCGACGAGGTCAAGTCAGGTTTAACGTAAGGCTGTTCATAAGCAACATGTCGTGAAAGCGCGCTCAACTTGAAGAATTGCTCCATGTAAGTGGTATGTTGTAGCAGCTGCTACTTTCACAGCATTGTCTACCCTATACCCATCCTGTAAAAAACTACGTCCAAATATATTCTGATTGATTGATTGCTTTTATTGTGAGCGTGGCCCGTAGCCATGCGCCCATCCTAACAAATAGTACAACAACCAACCATCAACATGACGCCAAAATACACTAAAAACCACCGAAACACACTGAAATACACCATAATGCACAATAAATGCACAAATAACAATAACAATAACAATAAGGGAGTGAAACTGAAAAAAAAGCACATGCTTGTAACATCAGTGTAGGGATTAAAGTTTGTCGTAGCGACTCTTCCAGCTGCTGAGCGTTGTGGAATTCACCACAGACTCAGGCAAAACATTCCACCTACTGATGGAACGCACAGTAAAACATGATTAGCCAATGTCAGTACTGAAAGCTGGTTTCTTGAGCTTCTTTGTAAGTCCACGAGTAAAACCGACATTAGAGAGTTCAAAAAAGGTTTCACTGGGCAAGTCAATCGATTCCTTTAAGATTTGGTATGTTAAAATAAGATCACCCCTCATTCTCCGTTCCTGCATGGTAGGGAGCTCCAACTGTTTAAGCCCATCTTCATAAGGAAGTAGCTTTAACTCTTAGCACTGACGAGTTACCATTCTCTGAACTTCCTCGATTTTATGTTTGTCAGTTTCGTAGTATGGATACCATGCCTGTATACAATATTCAATTTCCGGACGGACGAAGGTTAAATATAATTTCCGTTGATGTCAGCATTCCAGTTGGTGAAAGCAGAACGTAAAGCGAAACACATTTTGCGGGCGTCCTTACACACTTGCTCAGTTTGTAAGTGAAATTTCAGTTCATTATCGATAATAATACCAAGGTCTTTTACAGAGTCAACTTGTGAAATTGGTTGGTTGGCAACAGAATAAGTGAAGTCTGCAGCACGTTTTTTTTCCCAATAAGTAGAACGAAACATTTGGAAGGGTGGAAGCACATGTCATTGTCAAGTGCCCAGGATTCTAACTCGTGAATATTTTGTTGCAGAGTTTCACAATGTTCAATAGTATCTGATTTGTATTAGAGCTTTACATCATCTGCATACACGAGAATGCTGCTAATCAGACCTTCTGACATATCCTCTACAAATTTACTGAAAAGCCATGCACTAAGGTTTCCACCTTGAATGATTCCCTTACTTTTCTGTTTGAACCAGTTTGAGTATTCACCTCTGAAAGTGGCCCTTTGGTAGTGATTGGAAGCATAGTCACAAATCCAGTGGTAAATATAAGGGTTAAGGTTACAAGATTTAAGTTTGGATAACAGTTGGTAATGAGGGATGGCCAGTGTGCCTTCACACACCGCTAGGTCAGCTCCAGAGAGGACACACCAAATCACACAAACACCACCCAGGGCGCACAAGAAAAAGAGGGGTGGGGAAGGAGAAAGGGGAGGGGGTAGAAGAGCCCGGAGAGCCTACAGCTGTGCTCCTGTCTCCCGGACGAAGCGCACCACTTTCCGTAATGCCATCCGGGAAGCACTAGAACTACTGAACGAAAGATCACAAATTGCAGCACACAAGCAGTTACAAGGAAGAAGCGCACTGTGCTACTTCACAAATCATTTGCACTCAAGGAGAAAATGCTCGCGGGTGAAGTCAGCTCATCGGTGCAGATCACCCGAGACGGTGCCGGTGAACCCGAAGTTGAGTGTACCCAGTGCGGATACGGGACAAGACCCGGGCATCAGCCCTCACGAAGGCATCCAGGGTAGAGGACCGGTGATATCTTCTGCTTAATTACTGCAACAACTGATGGCACGACCTGCTTATCTAAGGTCTTAAATAAGCTCATACAATTGCAGTAACTGATTACGCATATAGGATAACCAATGGCGCGAGTAGTTCTGCCAACAATGACGAGTGGAGCAGCCACGAGTTACTGTTGAAAGAACTCCCGAGACGCCGTTGGTTATCCTGCTTACAGCAGCCACATATTGTTCGAGTCGTGGCAACAACAAAGAACAAATCGTGCTGACGTTCTTTTATTCAGAAGGTTGACAAATCGACTGTGCGCGCAACAATGTTTACACAGTCAGCATTGTTGCTGCTTGTTTGGTGAAGGGTTCTGTGCTCGTCTTTATTGATTGTTACTCGATGTTACTCTACTCCCATCTTTGTTACTGCCTTGGTTCAAGAGGTAATAAATAAAATAAAATAGCTGCCTTGGTTCAAGAGGTAATAAATAAAATAAAATAGCTGCCTTGGTTCAAGAGGTAATAAATTAAATTAAATAGCTGCCTTGGTTCAAGAGGTAATAAAAAAAATAAAATAGCTGCCTTGGTTCAAGAGGTAATAAATAAAATAAAATAGCTGCCTTGGTTCAAGAGGTAATAAATTAAATAAAATAGCTGCCTTGGTTCAAGAGGTAATAAATTAAATAAAATAGCTGCCTTGGTTCAAGAGGTAATAAATAAAATAAAATAGCTGCCTTGGTTCAAGAGGAGTAGAGGTACAAACACACACACACACACACACGCATACGTACATCATTCGTTTTTGATGAAGCAGATGTTGCCAGGTTTAGGTTTGTCAAAATTTTGGTAATGATATTGCCAAAAATTGCGCCTTTTCATACTGCAAATAAAAAACAGAGCTTATTTTCCTGTACGTTTGTGTTTTTTTTTTTATAAATTGCGAGACATGGCCTGTGTCATTTTACTAACTTATTAACGTTCCCATTCCCGTAGCAGCCTCCATTTACGAATTTTAGCTTTCTGCCCAAAATCCTAGTAGAAAGTTTGTTTCGCTGCGGGGCTGTGAAGTTGGAACAATCTAGGTTCTAAGGGACAAAATCATCTCCGAATCTGTTAGAGGGACATGTGGTAAGAAAAGTGCATAATTAGGCCACAAACGAAAAGAAAGTGCAAGTTACAAAAATTAATGCATATATAATTCCAAAACAAAATGAAAGATTAAGTTACAAAAATGTAATGCATGTATAATTCCAAAACAATATAAGGGATAAAGTTAAAAAAATGAAATGCATGTATAATTCCAACACAAGTTACAAAAATATAATGCTCGCAAAATTCCAAAACGAAAAGGAAGAACAAATTACAAAAATGTAGTGCGCGTATAATTAAAAAAAAAGGATCAAATTACAAAACATGTGAACGACGTGTAATTTCAAGACGAAATGCAAGATTAAGTTACAAAAATGCAATGCATGAAGACTGTAATTCGAAAACAAACATATAAAAAAAAAGGTGTTACTTACCGAACACCATTTCTCTAAGTGCTGCAATGTCCCGTTGACGAGTTTTGGGGTTTTCATTAAGTTCTTTTGGGCCTTTTTTAACAATTCAGGATTGTCCTCGCAGACTTCAGTCCGAAATTCTTTGACAGTCTGTGATTGTTTATTCCCATGATGACTGCTTGTTTCGTGCGACATTTCAAACTCTGTAACTATTAGAGAATAACCATGTATGGATTTTCTCCCTCAAGTATTTACATCAATCCCCATCTCAGTCAGTGAGGCCAAGTCTGGTTTGATGTTAGACTGTTGGTAAAAAATGTGAATTATTAGCTCACAAGTTAGGCCTACGCATCATTACTAACGGCTTGGTAGCAATAGCCACTGCGGTAAAAGTGAACAGTGCAAAAACCGAATCTCAATAGTAATTCAATTCAGATTATTTCTTGTCTTTTACATTTTCGGAATTGATCGTGTTCATCTATTAATTTAAAAGATCGTTCCTTAATAATTTCCTGGCTGATGAAGGATGCTGTCAGTCTCTCACACTGCCCTGGTCGATTCTAGCAGGAAGTTTCCCAGAACCCCATTTCCAGTTATTGATTAGATCAACTTTCTCAAACAGCTTGGATGAGCTAAACCATTGCTCACAAGACTACTAGTCATAATAATAAGGTAGTAAAATAATATCAGAGGTGGCTAAATAGGAATGCTGTGCAAGAACCAACACAAGTCTAGTGTATTTTTTTCTTTCAAAGTTAGGCTTAATTACAACTTGAATATTAGCAATCGTACCGTTGTCAAGGCTGACCTTAAGAATGCCATAAATGTGAACAAATAAATGTAAGGTTATTTGTGGAATCAATGGCTGAATTAAGGTAAGTCGCTCAAGCCAAATCACAATGGCATTGCAAACGCACACAAAGACACTACGACACACCTCTACGAATTTGCATCTTGGACATATACAACGAGTAGGCTATTTGTGTTTTGTTTATATATTCTACTTTTTATGCTTTACGAAATTCTTCATTTTTAAATAGTTCAGATATCGCCGCGCGTATAATTTCAAGCATTTACCTCATTGGCACAAATAACACTCGTTCAGCGAGCCCTCTTATAAATCCTGCAAGCAAAAAATAAAACTTCTCAGGTTGAACGTCGGTTGTAGCAAAATAAAAGGCTAGGAATTACTTTTTTTTTCAACATCCTCTATACGTTTGCGGTATCTTATCTTCATGTCTTTATATTGAAAAATATTTAATAAAAAATGTACCAAATGAAAAGAGTGTTATCTATCACGTCTACGACCATTATGTTTGCTGATGCGATAATTCGACTTTGGACCAACCAGCTAGACTACAGCTGGCCTGATACTGAATGGAAGGGTCCAAGTGTTCATCAAAAATAGGGAGTATAGGTAGGGAAATGGGTTTACTGCTAGCGGATAAACGTGCCTCAGGAATGTATAAAATGTGGGCAACCTCTCTAATCATTGTAGGGCGGCAGTATTCTATCTACGTAATTAACGTGCTAATGTCCGTTCAGTTGCACACGGTAGAAATGCCCTTGCGGACCCGCTTTGACAAGTCGAGAAATTTAACAGGTTGGATTTGTTACGAAAGGGTACGCAGTACAATAAAGTGTGAAAATGTGTACAAGCATACAATTAGTAGGAATGGGTACATAGACCACGAAAGGGTACGTAAGGGTACAATATGGGGCATAGGGTACAAAAGCGTGTAGACAGCACATAGGTTGCAAAGCTGTACAAAGAGGTCCAGAAGAAACAAAAAAAAAGAAACAAAAAGGTGCTTAGTAGGGTGTGAAGGGTACAAACGGTACAAAACGGCACGAAATGGTACAAAAGGATACATAAGGATTAAAAGTGTACGAAAGGGTACAAAAGGGTACGTAAGGGTATGAAAGGTTACACAAGGATACAAAAGTGTACAAAAGGGTACAAAGGTTACACAAGGATACAAAAGTGTACGAAAG
>JAHWFP010159977.1:29684-66568 GCA_023313725.1 Lithobius niger | reverse complement strand
AGTAAATATCTAAAAACGGAAGCAGTAATTTCGACAAAGAAGTAAATGTCTAAAAACGGAAGCGGTAATTTCGACAAAGAAGTATACATCTAAAAGCACCGGTTTATAAGCTATCATACATTCGTTAGCCATTACTAAGTTATCATTCAATTTTTTCGCAGATATAATTACCTACAAAAGGACGTTCACTCGAAAAATGCCATCGTATTCCAGTAGAGTATTCACCCTGTGTATAGAATGACGTCATAGACACGCAACACAAACGGAGAAAAAAATAGGTTTGCGTTCAGTGGGTATCTTACATAACGCCCTATAGTAAAAGTGTATTTTTTTTTATTGACTTCATAAAAGCACTATTGTAGTAGTAGGGACATGTAATATTTCAAATTACGTGTGAGAATAATTATTGTTAAAGATGAGAAGACATATTTTATTAAATAATGTGGATGAAACGGGGAAGGCTCAGCTCTGAATGCAGGGTATGCATAGATAATCAACACAGAAGGAAAACCAAACGTAATTCGAGAAACTGGGTAATGTAAAATTGATATATGAAGCCTACAGATCACTACTCGTTTTTCTAGTTCTATAGGGCAGTATAACTCTATGGTGGAGCCAGTAACTGGGTTAGCTGCAAGGAGCACTGGAGGGAGAACGTCGTCTGGAGGAGAAGGTCGTCTTATTGAAACCAATGCTATTAGACTGGATTTCTTAAGCCTATAACGCGCGATTTTTGTTGTTGGAGAAAACAGCGTTCTTTTAAGTCTAAGAAATCTGCTCCCAAAGCACTGTCTTGACTAGAAGTGCCGTTTTTTTCGTTACATTTTATTCTAGTGCATGTAATGGTGGAAGCTCCGAAGCCCCTCTTTTTTTTATCGCTGAAAAACAAAACCGAACTGTGAATTTAATTATGGACCCTTTCATCTGCATTTCACCATCCGGAAGTCACTGCCGACAACGTAACTTCGTTTGTGCAACTGTATAAACATAATATTTTTTTTCTTGGGCATAAAGCCACGCTCAAAGACGAATTGCCGCCCGTCGCTACTCCCGTTGAGGGGATCGGGATGTCTCTCCACTGTTGCTATACCGGGCAGAACAGAAGGTAGTAGTTTATGGACTTAAACTAGTTTAACGTTTGAAAATTTAATTTTTTGGAAATGATATTCAAAATTTTATAGTTTAAACTTTAAATCTGACTAGGCAATTTTTCGTGATATGTAGAGAGTTAGGCCATCGGCATTCTTGACCAACCCTCTCTGCATACTTAAGTGTTTGGGGACCACTTCCTAAAAAACCCGACTTTAATATTAGCCACAGCGCTATTATTATTTTTTTCTTTTATTTTAACTAAATGGGTTAATCTAAAACTTCACCAAAATCACGTAAGGTATTACTGAAGCAGTTAGGCCTTCTAGATAGAACTCTGATACTTACAGGTGATAGGGTGCATTGATTGCTACAAAAACTAAAGCTACTTGTTTTTCTAGTAACGTTCATGGATTTGAACAAACAGTAAACGTTCATGGATTTGAACTAAACAAAACTTTGACTTGTCAAAATTAGTATGTAAACAAAACTTGTTTGCAAACCGCCGATGTTTTAATGTAAACACTTGAAGTTTATTTTAATTTGCCTTGCTTTATTTTGAAGTTCACTGAACTTAATTTTTTGTAACTAGTTGAAGCCAATGTAACCGTTAATACTTTTGCATTCTATGTTTTATTAAAAACTACCAAGAGTTTTTTAAACGACTTCGACTTCGTTTGATTAATAGCTAGTTTTAAGGTTAGTCAATTTAACTGCCCTTTAAAACCAGGAACGCTATTAAATCCCACCTGGTGGCAGCCATGATAGATGAGATTATTGTAGTGATATTTTAGATGCCTAGGCATAAGAGTTCCCTACCCCCAACCCCGGGACCGTAGAGAGCAGGCTAATTTTCCGTAAAAGTAAAAACAGCCACTTCCACTACTTTAATAACGCCGGATGTGTACACCAGATGGCGGTGCTAGACTGACAGCACCTTGAACAGGCAGTTAGCGCCGCTACATGCACCTTGCTGCTATACCTCCAAATGGTGTCTCGTAGCCAATATGACGTCACATGATGCTGCTCTATAGATGGGAAGGTCAGAGAAATGTAGGAAAATATTGTTTTAGAGTGTGTCAGATAAGTAAACGGATAAAGACTGATCTAAATAGCAAATTACACTAAAACCAACCATTTTTTTTAAGTATTTAGTTTGGTTACGAAGTGTAGCGTTCATACAAAATACCACTTAATACAAACCTAGCCGAAAACACAGACTACAAATATCAGAGGTTTTCAGTGAATATCCTATACAACGACCTAGTAATGAAGGGGAGGACGTTGACCGTTGTAATTAACCATGAAAAAGTGTGATTTTTTTATTGACTCCAAAGCATCGTTACAGCAGTAGGAGGGATGTAATGTTTCTATTTGCGTACGGGAAAATTAATGTAAAAGTAGAGAAGATACTTTTTAATAAATAATGTAAAAGTAACCGGGAAGGTCCAGATCTGAGTGTAGGTGAATGTACATAAAAAAAAACGAAAATTAACAAAGAATAGAAAACCGCAATGAAATGAGAAAATTACGTAATTCGAGAGACTGGCCATTATAAAATATATATATATGAAGCCCGCAAAAAAACGACTTAAAGAAATATAACTAAAAATCTGTAAAAGTCAGTTTTGAAAGCAGGGTCATGCATCTAAATAAATACAAATTGTCAAGGAATGGAAAACGAAATGACCACAAAACAATACTTAAAAGGAACCTAGTCGCAAAATATACGAAACAAATATCACGGATCGTAGCACGGCATGCTTTCAACTCCATTGCGATGCTTAATACAACAGGAAGGATGAACGTACAAAACGACAATATGTAGTGACGTAACGTGGCTGAATAACGACACGTGTGTGGATGCCGAACCGGAGGTATTCAGTCAATAACAAGGAAAAGCAGCATATATATATGTAGTGTACATACTGCACTTAACAAAATGATTTGGTCTCGTACTCCTTACTATTCTCAGAAGGCTCTTTTCATGACATTATTTTATGTCTGGAAAATAAGATAGAAAAAATTGTCATCTTTCACTTGGTTGTAGTCAGAATAATGAGAACCCGGTACTATGAAACAGAAAGCCAGACATCAACTGATTACTGCACGACGAATGTTGAAGGAAGTGTGATAAATGATGACGATGATGAGCAATTAAAGGCAACGAGTCGTCACGTGACAGCTGGTAGTAACAACAACAACACGTAATACATGGGGAAAAGGTAATGAAGGATATACAAAAAAAGAAGAATGGAAAATCGAAATGAAATGAGAAAATAACGTAATTCGGGTGACTGGTCAATATCAAATAGATATATATGAAGTCTACAAAACACAACTTATTAGGAACCTAACCGAAAATACACGATAGAAATCCACATATCGGGCTACAGCGTCCTTTCAACTCCATTTCGATGTTTAGTGCGGAACAAGAGGAAGTATGACTGCATAACGTGAATATGTAGTCAAGTAACAAGACTGAATAGACAACTTCAATACGTATCATCTCCCCAGTAAACTACAACGACAATTATTAAATTAAAAAAAAGTGATGGCATTGAAAAAGAAAGAATACGATACACGGGTTCATCCACGACTAAGCCGATTAATGAGAAGAGGTAGGAGGACTACTAGAGCACCCGAACAAATCTTTAAAATCATACCGAGTCGGTTAAAGTCTGTATTGCGAGTTGGAAAAAATGAAGAACGTAACGGGTCGGCAACAGTTTAAAATAAATCACCACTTTAAATCATGATACTTTAAGAGGTAGCAGGAACACTAAGGAACGGGAACAAATCGAGCAAATTATACCGATGGGTTAAGTTTACAATGGGGTATAGGGGGAAAAAATGAGGGATGAGCCGAGTTACTGATAGATTGAAATAAAATCAACCCAAGTAAGTCATAATAGCTCAAAATAATAACATAATGAAGCACCAAGAACACGAACAGATGGCATTGGACTCGAATCGCAAATAAACTGTAAAAAAAATTTGCCAGCTACATTCGACGCTTGCAACCTATACAACACAAATACAAGCGGAGAAAGGATAAAACCAGGAAATAAATTAGGGAAACTCATACGATTATGACGCATATCAAACCACTAATTAAAAGTCAACAGCTGTATTTGATACGCAAAAGGCGGACCATGCACCATGACGAAGCAATGTAATTACAAATATATTTTTTTCTTGTGTGTAAAGTTCGACAGTTCGAAATAATGACAACTGATACTTGCCACCATATATTAGTTGAGAACGATAAAAACACACGTTTTTATTAATTTAGCATACTTTAAAAGACCGATCGAAGCCGAGGTTTGAACTGAACAATCACGGGAAATAGCGATAGCAAACATTTACTATTTTAATTCCTCCATGATCACTGAAGGAAACTCACTTAACTGTGTGTTAATTCTCCGTAAATTTAAAATACTGTATCATAAGAAGGGAAGAAAGGGAGATCCCAGAAAATCTGAACAAATTTATGTTCCGAGTTCGCCGACACCAGATGACTGTAATACGTCCAACATCATTTGTCATATAATGGACTGACCCGATCAGAAGGAGGATCCCTGGGAAATCTGAACAATGGAACTATAGCGATATACCCCATTTTGTCTTTCTAAGCAGCCTGTTATGTGGGAATAGCTCCCTCCATCTATAAATGTCGGTAACTTATCAACAATAGAGCAATATTCGATCGTTCCTACTGTTTGAATGAATCGTACTACCATACATACAAACTGAAACTCATGTGCCTACATTGTAACAATCGGGTTAGTCCATTATATGACAAATGGGGGACGTATCGTTGTTATCTAGTGTCAGTGATCTGAGAAACATAAAGTTGTACATTTTACTCTGTAGCTCCATCTATGCTACGGTAACACCAAACCGAAATTGCCCCTATATAATAATAATAATAATAATAAAAAGGTTTCCCACTACTAAGTGGAGCGGACGTTGGAAGGGCGCTGAGCCACTGACTCCAATCCGAAAGAATGCTGCATGGTAATTTATAATTAATACTGCCGCCTCAAGAACCTGGATAGCGGCAATTTATCTAAAATTCTTCTGAACATATTTACAGAGGTCGCCGAGACTGCTTCCTGAGTCAGGGAGTTCCAAACAGGAACCACCCTCACAGAAAAAAAATGCAGACGACACTCCAGTCTCGAGGGCTGAACTAAAAGCTTCAAAGAGTGGCCTCTAGTGGAGTGAACAGGGCTCAGGTCGAGGAAAGGCAGGTCCACAGATAAGAAACCTCGCAAAATCCTAAAGGTAAGCACAAGATCGAATTTCAGTCTGCGAAGTTCCAGCGGTTCTAATTTTAGCCTTTCCAGGCGTTCTCCGGCCGGAATTTCCTTGAAACCAGGCAAACCCTTTGTGAATCGTCGTTGGTTAGTCCATATCAATATCTTTAACCAAGGAAGGCGACCACACGGGGGTGGCATACTCCAGTAATGGGCGCACAAAGACTTTAAATGCCCAGACCCGGATATGTATACTGCCTGAATTAAAACATCGAGTCACAATTGCAAGCCGACGGAAAGCCAAAGCAGTAATCTTACTACAGTGCAAGGAAGGTTTAAGATTCGACGTAAACCACACCCCAAGGTCCCGAACCTCGTCCACATCAGGCAACGGGGTGTTGTTCAGCCTGTATGTGTGGCTCAGATTTAAGCATGCTATATGGAATGTGACGCATTTTGGAACAGAGAGTGGCAGCTGCCAAGTTTTTGACCAGTCTGAAACATTTACAATCTCAGTTGTGAGAGCGATAGTATTCTGCACAGAAATGATCTCAGTTCCAAGTTTTAGGTCATCAGCAAATTTCAAATCATTTATACCTGAGCTGGTACAAGATAGGTCGTTTATATAAATTATGAACAGCAACGGGCCCAGTACAGAGCCCTGAGGGACCCCGCTCACAATATTGGAAACTGAAGATAGAACTTCCCCCACTCGTACCCTCTGGGTGCGCCCCTCAAGGAAGGCTGTGATCCAGTGCAAAATTTGGCCACCGAAGCCCATAACCTGTAGTTTGAAAATCAGTTTCCGATGAACTACAGATTCGAAGGCCTTATGAAAGTCAAAGTAGATGACGTCAGATGATGCCCCCAAATCCAAAGCATTTGTCCACATATCAAGTGCTACTAGAAGTTGATAGGTCGCAGAACGGCCTGGCATAAAACCAAACTGGTCCTGGTGAATAAGTGAACCTTTTTCTAAGTAGTTCATCATATGATTTCTAATGATAGATTCCATTAGTTTGCACGGTATAGCTGTCAAGGCAATCGGACGGTAGTTTCTTGGATCCGATGTATTCCCCTTTTTAAACACTGGAACAACATGTGCAGACCGCCAAATACTGGGCACCCTTCCCGAAAGATAGGAGAGCTCAAAAATTTTTGCTAACGGGTAACTTAGTTCGTTTATCAGCTGCTTATAAAAAAAAGCTGAGAATCCTTCTGGACCCAGGGCATGGCTCGTCTTAAGTTTGGAGATAGTGCAACGAACAATAGAAGGCAAGAATAACACATGGTCACAAAACTCATCCACCCGTTGAATTTGGGAGTACAGAGTCATCGTCAATAACACCATTAGCTGCAAAAATCTCATTTAGGGCCTCCGCCTTTTCTTGGTTATCAGTAATGAACTTGTCACCTAATCGAAATGGGGGCAGGGTACGAGAAGTTCCAGTTTTTTGCCGATAAAAATGGAAAAGGGCCGAGGAACTTCCCTCCCTGATAATTGCAGCCTGACATGAATCATGCCAAGTCTCAACCGAGGCAGAATACTGTTTACGGCACTCATTATAGCAATTCAGTGTTTCTTCAGATGGTGCATTTTTGTGTTTTTTCCAAAGTTTTAATTTAGTACGGCCAAGCTTGACAATGTTGTGAGGGACATGCTGTTTCTTAGAGTGGCCCCCTCGATCAGCAATCCTACAAGAGTTAACCCGATCATGGAGTAGGCCAAGAAAACAGTCCCAGGCAAGTTCAACTGTTGGGCATTTCATAAAGATTGAAGTATTCCAGTCGAAATCTGCCAAAGATGCCCTTTGCCTATCAAAATCTATTTTCCTGGTGACATCCCCAACAGGGTGGGATTCAGAAAAGGTGCAGTGTACATGAAAAGACACCATACTGTGATCGCTATTACCCAGGTGGTCTTCCACCGACACATCAAAAATCAACCGATCATCCTGGGAGAAGATCAGGTCAAGAATATTGTCCCCACGGGTAGGTTCGGAGACAAGCTGGTGCAGACCAAGTGGTGCTATGAGCTCCAAAAAAGCCCGATGATGTCTATTGTTGGTAGTAACATGTCCCCAATCCACAGTCGACAGATTAAAGTCACCTAGTATGATATTTGAGAAAGTTGACCTAATGGCCCTATTAATAAACAACCCCAATTTTCCGATTTGCAGGTCGTCAAAACTGTCTGGCAAGTAGCATAACACAAAATTAAGTTTCTGGGCTGGCATTAAAATAGATATAGCCTCTGCATCCTCAGCCACCAGGCCACAGACAACCTCCAACCCCAGCTTGTACAAAACCAGTAAACCCCCAGCACGAGAGCCTTGATCCCGTCTTATTACACCATACTGGAGACCTCCCACCACCATAGCATCCGTGAGCCCATCGTGGAGCCATGTCTCAACAACAAAAATGAGATCAAAAAATTCCCCCACCAAAATAGCCCTGAAGCACCCCATATTTCTAACTAGGCTCCTAGCATTTAAAGAGATACATTTCAGATCACCAGACAACATGGGTGGCACTTTAAGAATTGCCTGTGAGATGGGATTATTCCCTGTTAGTGAATCTTGTTTTCCAAAGGAGAGTGCAGAAAATTCAGTTCACGCTGCAACCTGTTCTTTCCTCTACTGGTCAAGTGTAACCCGTCCCGAGCCAAAAGAGTATGGTCAGCACAAATATCACTGTCAATGGAAACAAAATTAAATTGTTTGTTCACACAGAGTTTTCTCAAAAGTACATTTGTGTGAGCAACAGCTCTATCAATCTCGTTGTTCTTCAAGCCCAACCGAGGAAAAAGACCGATCAAAGAGATCTTGGCAGTCGGTCTTACAGATCGAATGGAGTTGGCTACGTTTGCGAGATGCAGCACAATGCGGTTTGGGGGGTCAAGTGGAAGATTGTTAGAACCAGCGTACACAATGAATGATGACTCCGGGTCAGAACTTCCTAGGGCCTCCGGCAATCTTGCAATCAGGTCCTCTGCCCTAGCACCTGGCATGGTCCAAGTTTTGGTAGAAGGGTGAATGCCGCCTCTGAGGTTCCTGTCGTGTGAGTCACCCACGATAGTAGTTGGACCATACCATGTTACTTCACCAACTCCACAGGCCTCATCTTTACTATTATCAGGATAGTGGTCACCGGAGTCCAAAGCTTCCTTGGAACAATATTTATCAAGTATAAGCTGTGAATCCGGGTCATATGTTGGGTTCACTTCGGGTGTAACATGTGTAACCTTTTTGATAGCATCACCATTAATATTGCTTGCAGTATGGCACACCACAGGGTTATATAAGTTTAGTTTCTCAATTTCTGCGGCAGAGACACGACCATTTGATTCAGTGTTTACCGGAAGCGGAACAGTTGAGGCAGATGAAGATTTTCCGGCAATAGTAGAAACGGATTTTCTTGCACAGTGTATTTGGTCAGGCAGTGGAGTTACCTTTTCCGGTGTCAGTGTGTTTGATTTTTTTTTCTTTTTTCGGACTGTTAGCCATTTTGAGCTTTGCGGGTCCGAAAGTGTCGCAGGATATGAAGGAGTTTCAATTTCAGAGGGTTCAACATGGCTGGAGAGTAACTGAAGATGCCCTTCTTTAGTGTTTGACAGAATTGAGCGAATTTGCACAATACCGGTAGAAGCACAGCCTGGTAATCCAGTTTCATTTCCGGTGTTTGCATTTGTGTTTTGCTTCTTTTTCCCCTCAATATTGATTGTAGTAGTTAAGTCTGTTAACCTGTTTAAGAGGTGGTCTTCGTGATGCTGCAGCTTAGCTTCAATGACTTCGCAGAAAAAATTTGACTGTTTCAACAGGAGATTTTCGATTTTAGATACAAGATTCCCTGAATTAATCTCGACGAGTGACTGAAAATCATTTAAGGTTTTGTTGAGGTCTCAAATTTAAAAAGTTTTTCTTCCATGGCATGTAAGTGATGCATTTCACGGTCAACAAAGTCCGTAAGTGGGGCACCACCTGCCGGGTCTTGGACTCGGTTTGAAAAATGGCCAAGGTCTGGCAAGTGTTCCATGCTCTTTAAGGCAAACCGATCATTTATCACGGCTTCTAGATTTACAAGTCTGGAATTCATGGCGGCAATTTCAAAGTCACGCTTAAGTCTCAAGATCGAAATAGAAGAGTTTAGGCTATCGATGGTTTTTAACAGTTGAGAGTTGTCCATTATAGGATGCGTAAATGTTTCTGCGGTAGAAGTATTCAACTCCATATCGGGGTTTCCAGATACACTAAAAATGCATGAATGTGACGATTGAACCACAGGAGAAACCATAGATTTTGTAACAGGAATATTCATTTTGCTTGGTACATTACGAGGAGTCTGAGGTGAGCCTTCTGCTTCGAAATAAACTGTACGTCGACGAAGGATTTGGTCCTGGGTGAGAGCAGTACAGTCAATGTCACTGGTCATAGCTGATGGAGTGCTAGTAAGCAAACTCATGTTCTGGCAGTAAAAATGTTAAAAAAATAAATAAAAAGTAAAAAAAAAAATTTAGTTTTAAAAAGTAAAAATTTAAAATTTAAAAAATAAAAAAAGTTTAAAATTGCGGAAAAGACATCAGGGCTTCAAGACGATGAGGCTTTATGTTACGATGAGGCTGAGATCAGTGTCAGCACTGTCTACTATCGATTTTCTTAAACAGTATAAAATAATATGTTTGTCGAGGGTCGTCATCTACGAACCAATGACACACAGTGCTAATGGAGAGGGAAATAGTATGATTCAAACAGTAGGAATGATCGAATATCGCTCTATTGTTGCCGCCGACATTTATAGATCGAGGTAAGCCTAGAGAGCTATTCGCACATAACAGGCTGCTTATAAAGACAAAATGGGGTATATCACGATAGTTCAATTGTTCAGATTCCAGGGGATAATTCCCTTCTGATCGGGTCAGCCCATTATGGGGGGGGGGGCGGTGGAGATAACGTATCGCTCTCAACTAGTGTCGGTGAACTCAGAAACGTAAACTTGTTCAGATTCCTTGGGATCCCCCTTCCTTCCCTTCTTATGGTACTGTATTTTAAACGTACGTAGAATTAATACACAATTAAGTGTGTTTTGTGATAATGATGGCAATAAAATAGTAAATGTTTGCTATCGCTATTTTCCGTGATTGTTCAGTTCAAACCGCAGCTTCGATCGGTCTTTTAAAGTATGCTAAATTAATAAACACGTGTGTTTTTGACGTTCTCAACTAAAATGTGGTGGTACGTATCAGTTGTCATCATTTCGTACTGTAAAATTTTACACACATGAAAAAATATATTTGTAAATACATTGCTTCGTTATGGTGCATGGTCCGCCTTTAGCCTATCAAATACAGCTGTTGACTTTTAATTAGTGGTATGATGTGAGTCATAATCGTATGAGTTTCACGAGTTTATTTCCTGGTTTTATCCTTTTTCCGCTTGTCTCTGTTTAGTGTAGGTTACACGCGTCGAATGTAGCTGGTAAATTATTTTTTACAGTTTATTTGTGATTCGAGTCCAATGCCATCTTTTTGTTTTCTTGGTGCTTCATCAGGTTATTATTTTACGCTATTATGACTTACTTGGGTTGATTTTATTTCAATCTATCAGCAACTCGGTTCATCCCTCATTTTTTCCCCCTATACCCCATTGTAGACTTTACCCCATCGGTATAATTTGCTCGAATTGTTGTCGTTCCCTATAGTGATCCTGCTACCTCTTAAAGTATCATGCTTTAAAGTGATGATTTTATTTTAAACAGTTGCCGACCCGTTACGTTCTTCATTTTTTTTCCAATTCACAATACAGACTTGATCCGACTCGGTATGATTTTAAAGATTTGTTCAGGTGCTCTAGACTAGTCCTCCTACCTCTTCTCATTACTTGGCTTAGTCGTGAATGAACCCGTGTATCGTAATCTTTCTTTTTGAATGCCATCCCTTTTTTTAATTTAATAATTGTCGTTGTAGTTTACTAGGGAGATGACACGTATTAAAAGTTGTCTATTCAGTCTTGTTACGTCACTACATATTCACGTTTTGCTCAGTCATACTTACTCTTGTTCCGTACTAAACATCGAAATGGAGTTGAATGTACGCAGTAGCCTGATATGCGATATTTATGTGGTACATTTTTGGTTAGGTTCTTAGTAAGTGGTGTTTTGTAGACTTTGACCAGTCTCCCGAATTACGTTATTTTCTCATTTCATTTCAATGTTCCAATCTCCATCAATTTCTTGTTATTTATATGCATACACCTGCTTTCAAAACTGCTCCTTGCTGGTTACTTTTACATTATTTAGTAATAAATATCTTCTCTATTTTTACAGTAATTATTCCCATACGCAATTCGAGCTATTGCATTTTCTTACTGCTATACAGCGATGCTTTGAAGTCAATAAAAAACTACATTTTTCACGATTTTACAACTGTCAGAGCCCTCACCTTCATTACTAGGTTGTTATATAGGATACCCGCTAAAAACACACATATATAATAAATGTGTGTACAATATATACAACACTAGGAATGGAATGGAAATTCGGGCAAATGTCTTCACAGCTATGACTATACTAAACAGATCTATGTTAATTTAAATGGTAACACTGTGATGGGTAATGGATATCGAATATACTTATGATTTCACTATGCTTATTTACCATAATTGATTTTTCTGTATTTTTGCTTTTATTTACTTTCTTCAGTTGTTCCTTTATTACCTGACTTTACTTGTTACAATTAATTTTTTCTGTATTTGTGTCTTTTGTGTTGTGTGACTTGTTTTGTATCCTTAATTACCTTTTTGCCATGTATTACGTGTTACTGTTACTACCAGCTGTCATGTGACGACTCGTTACCTTCAATTGATCATAATCATCATCTATATCACACGTCCTTCAACATTCGTCGCGCCGTAATCAGTTGATGTCTGGCTTTCTGTTTCATAGTAACGGGTTCTCAGTATTCTGACTTCAACCAATTGAAAGGTGACAATTTTTTCTATCTTATTTACCGACATAACATAATGTCATGAAAAGAGCCTTCTGGGAATAGTAAGGAGTACGATACCAAATCATTTTGTTAAGTGCAGTATGTACACTACGTGCTGTATTATCCATGCGTATATGCTACTTTTCCTTTTTATTGACCATCCACACACGTGTCGTTATTCAGCCACGTTACGTCTCACTGCATATTCTCGTTTTGTATGTTCATCCTTCCTCTTGTTTTAAGCAACGAAATGGAGTTGAAAGCATGCTGTACTCCGATCTGTGATATTTGTTTCGTGTATTTTGCGACTAGGTTCATTTTAAGTATTGTTTTGTAGTCATTTCGTTTTCCATTCCTTGCCAATTTTTATTTATTTAGATGCTTGACCCTGCTTTCAGAACTGTATTTAGTCTTCTTGACTTTTACATATTTTTAGTTATGTTTCTTTAAGTCGTATTTTGCGGGATACATATTTGTGTTTTATACTGGCCAGTCTCTCGAATTACGTAATTTTTTCATTTCATTACGGTTCTCCATTCTTTGTTAATTTTCGTTTTATTTATGTACATTCACCCACGCCCAGATCTGGACCTTCCCGGTTACTTTTACATTATTTATTAAAAAGTATCTTCTCTACTTTAACGTTAATTTTCCGGTACGCAACGTCGAACTATTACATCCCTCCTACTTCTGTAACGATACTTTGGAGTCAATAAAAAAATCACACTTTTTCATGGTTAATTACAACGGTCAACGTCCTCCCCTTCATTACTAGGTTGTTACATAGCTTATTCACTGAAAACCTCTAATATTTGTAGTCTGTACTTTCGGCTAGGTTTGTAGTAAGTGGTATTTTGTATGAACGCTACATTTTGTAACCAAACTAAATAGATAAAAAAAAAAATTGTTGGTTTTAATGTAATTTGCTATTTAGATCAGTATTTATCCGTCTACTTATGTGACACACTCTAAAACAATATTTTCCTACATTTCTCTGAGCTTTTTCTCTACAGAACTGGAAAAACGAATCGTATATCAATTTGATATTACCCAGTCTCTCGAATTACGTTTGGTTTTCCATTCTGTGTTGATTTTCTATACGTACCCCTGCATTCAGAGCTGAGCCTTCCCTGTTACATCTACATTATTTAAAAAAAAATGTCTTCGCATTTTTTAACACTAATTATTCCCACACGTAATTTGAAATATTACATTTCCCTACTACAGCTATAGTGCTGTTTTGAAGTCAATAAAAAAACTACACTTTTTACTCCAAGTAACGTGTATTATTTGAACCGATGGTATTGGAACGGCCAAATGTGTTTGATATTGGCTGTCTGCATAAATGCTGAATATTAAACCAAATCTTTTCAACATTTATAGCTTAATCGGGAACTGATCGCTACATCCCTGTCACGATGCTCTCTGTCAACTGCTAGCCGTTAGCTAACGCGTAACAGAACCTGGAGCAAAAAAACATTGAAAAATAGTTGTAAATTTAATAAAGGAAAGACTAAAGCAAGCCAAACAGCAAAAATCATATGCTAGAAATAACGTAGCACTGTAGCCACCTTTATGCACTTAAATTTCGTCGGAGTTTGAATCCGGGTCATGCCACTCCGACGAAAGTACATAAAGATGGTTTACTGTACTACGTTATTTCTAGTGTATGATTTTAGCTCTTTGGGTTGTTTTCTTCTTTCCTTTATAGAACCAGGAATAAGCAGCTGATGGCACAACAACGCTGTTTTAAAACTTACGTCAGTTCGAGTCAACGTACAACACGCAGTCAGTCAGTTACTTTAGTTTATTACTAAAGTTATAGTCGAGATTAAATTTGGGTAGTTATCCAAGATGTTGGTCTGGTGTAATGATGACGGTTTTGCTGAATCAAACTTTCACATTCAGTAATGCTTAAAGCGTTAGACTACTTTTCCTAGAAAAAGTGTACATTGTAGTCATTTCGTATTCATTTCACTGCTACAGTTTTCGCGGTTGAAACGAGCGTAAATTTTATGCAAATATATATACAAAACTGAAGGGAAAAAATGATTATTTCAAAAATGTCCATTGATCCAGCATTCAATAAAATACGTTTCATAAAATTAAACAAACGCCAGTTGCTATAATACAACATTAGCTTTATCTATTTCTTTGCATTTAGTATTTTTTTATGAAAGTCTGATTCATAACAATTTATTACGGGTCTTTTTTGGCACCTTTTTTTTGAGAGCTCAACTTATTTTGTGGCGCTTCCTATCGTTTTTGGCTCCTTTTTTTGAGAGCTCAACTTATTTTGTGGTGCTTCCTATCTTTTTTGGCTCCTTTTTTGAGAGCTCAACTTATTTTATGGCGCTTTTTATCTTTTTTGGCTCCTTTTTTGAGAGCTCGACTTATTTTGTGGCGCTTCCTATCTTTTTTGGCTCCTTTTTTGAGAGCTCAACTTATTTTGTGGCGCTTCCTATCTATCGGTCCTTGGCATCAAGGTCGGTGGAAAGGTGAATACGTTTAGTGTGACTGTTCCTGCCAGGTTTCTACAAGTCACACGACGTCTCGAGTACTCATAACTCTGTGCAGGTATTTTGTGTTACCTCATTGTAACCTTTGTCTAATTATTCTTGTACTGTCAATGGCTAATACGCTCTCTTAACGTGTTACGAAGGCTGGGAAAAGGATGATGCCGGTGTAAAATCACGCTACATTCTGTCCGTCTTTGTTCACTTTGTTCACTTTGTTCACTTGGACCCATCAGGACATAGATAACTACTTAATTTTACAGTCCGTTCCACATAGTGATGCTGTGAACAGCGGTGCTGTTGTAGGCATCACGACGGCTTGAAGTAACGTCAACACGATTTGCCTTGGCAAGGGAGGGAGGGAGGGAGGGAGGGAGAGGGCACCCAAAATTTCCTTTGGTTCCGAATTTAAGGGCAAACGTGACCCAAACTCTAATTTAACCGCAAGTCACATATAGGTCACATACACACACACACTGCATGCTATGTAATGGGGTTCCAGTGACTACGAACAAATTGGGCATCAACAGTCGAGTGGTCAGTGTCCTCGTCTACGAACCAAGTAAATGGTTGCTAAAATCTTTTTTCATGCCGTTACTGGCTACTACAGGTTGCTATATGTGACTTGGGATTAAATTCGGACCTTAGGGACATCTTTGCCCTTGAATTCGGAATTGTAGAAAATTTTGGGTTGCCCGCCCACTCCTTTCTTTAACAAGGCCCCTCGCCTGCAAACCGTCTTGACGTTACGTCCAGGTCGACGACTCAAATCATCAAGCCACGGTCTCGTCTACCACGGCACCACTCTGAGGAATGGCCTGTAAAATTATCTAGCAGGCTATGTCCTGAAATGGGTCCGAGTGGAGCAAGGACTGGGCGTGGCGTGATTTGACACCGGTAACACTCACTACGTTTACATTGCCACAAGAAAGCGCATTTTAACGATGCACTTTGAAATGCACATAAAAAAAAGGCGCCTGTTTACAAGAAGAAAGACCGCAATTAGGGCCAATAGGGCCAAATGGCTTCATGCCAGTATGCACAGAAAATCATTTCTACCTGTCCTCTCTTTGGCGAATAGTGAGTAGGGCCCATGCTGCTCTAGCCCCTGCATGTAGTACAAAAGGTCAGCTTAAACCCAAATAACCAAATATATGCATGTCTTCGTGGTCTTTCTAGTCATGTACGCTTATTTTTAGTTTATTTACCTAAAATTCGAGTTGCACTAGCACAATATACGTGGATGCCGTAACTGTGTCCGCCATCTTTACCAGGCATTCTCCAACGTCTCAATACGATTGCGAGTTTTTACATAAATAAAGACTATGCGCTTCAGACGTCCAATTCAGGTCTGTAAAGTGCATTGGTTTCTGTAGCGCCAGTTGGAGAATCGCCACGAAGGGGTGTTTAAAAGACCCACGGAGGCGACACGGACGCGATGCGCATCGCACTGAAGTGCTTCGAAATGGTCATGTAAAAGTAGTGACTCTCTCCACGACCTTCTTACTGTAATATGGCACGAGAACGGATTACCTACTGACAGAACATGAATAATTATAAACTCACATACAGCGAGGTAACAAGAAATTCCTGCCTAGAGTATGAGTTCTTTAGACTTCGTGTCACTTGTATAAACCTGGCAGGTACAGTCGCTCAAAATCTCTTGCTTCTTTCCACCGACCTTGATGCCGCGAAATATAGATAAATAGGAAGCACCACAAAATAAGTTGTGCTAATTAAGGGCTCGAAAAAACAGGAAAAAAAACACTTTCTGCAGTCTGTTCCTATCTTACGGGAATACGTGGGGAGGGAAGGGTGTTACTCCTCGCCAGTGTAAGCAAGACGGTTAAAAAAATCAGCAATTTTCTCTGAAAAATCGAATCCAGACCGACTTGTGACTTCCTTGCGAACGTTTAATTGTTAGAAACTACCCATTTCAAATTCCTGCTTCGTTGGCGGATACTTGTTGAAGAAATTTTGTGAAGAATGGTGGTTCAGCTGAATTTTATCATTCACCTGATGAAAATTTGAAATTTCACATGAAATTTGAAATTTCTACCTTAACACATGCAAGGAAATCAGTAGTGGTCTGGATTTGTGTTGTGACTTTCTATTCTGCTGCTATATCGTCAATCTTTTTGTTTTTTAATTTGGAAGATTAACTGGCTATGCTACCTCCTATTTGAATACTGGCATTCATGACTTGTTACCAGATTTCACTCAACCCAGCCATTGTTGCAACAATGGTTGTAACAATGCAATTACAGCTAGCAATACATGACGAGACGGATGAGTGCTGAGAGCAAGTGGACAAGCGAAATAGCAACAAAACGGTTCACGCTGGTTCCTTGTACATTTGGCTCCGTGTGTACATTAGCGTATGCGGATGATGGCTTTGAGACTTGATCACGATTGCTCTGTCTGTCGACATAATAAATGTTTGAAGAAATCCAGTGCAGGCTGCAGCCTGCTACTGTGTACAGTTGATGAGTACCGAGTACTGTTTTGTTAATGAAGGGAATCGGATTTGCCGTTTGACTTGAAATTATAATTCAGTGTCTTTCTTATGTTAAGTTTATAAATACATATTCAAAACAGAAGAAAAATTAGTGGACAGATGTACAGAAAGAAATAGCAAATTTGCGGTTTGTACACTCACCAAAAATGTTGGAAATGTTAAGTTTTCTCAGTGATGGCCAAGAGATTGAGGACCTTTAAGATGGATAATAAATGAAATACCAACCTTTTTTTGTTGCAATTGTGAGGGACCTATTTTAAATGTAGCTTTGAAATTGTCACACAATTGTGGTCACATTTCTTAAAACCGGGTGACTGGATATGACCCATTAATCCAACGCTACCACATGATCCAAAGTTAGCCAGATGTACCAAGTTACCCACACTTCCCGAAAATACATTGACGGAGAAACAATTCTGTACTAAACCGACGCAATTATAAGAGAATATAAAGATTTGGCCAGTGCAATGAATTAGCAACAGTCAATACCACTTCAACAACGTGTTGAAAAGATAAAGCAGGGTTTGCTGTAATTTTCTGTTTATGAATTGCCTTTTACTGAACAAGATAAGTCCATTGTGCTTTGAATTGTGAAACAAAACAACAGTTTTGCAATTTTACAACTTGGTGACCAGCAACAACTTGGTTACGGATCACTCGTGTGATTCGGTTCACCCCGAGCCAATGGGTCAGAGGGTCAGTCTATGTCACCTGGAAGATGTGAGTGGTTGGCATGTTAATGCGCTGATTCAACTAAATGGTGACTCTAGTGACACGATGAACCATTCGAACTTTGCATAATACCGGTATTAATACTGGTAAGCCTTGGATAAACACCAGTATTGCTGTGAGTTACATAGAATAGCACAAAAGTGAAAATCATACATTCAAATGCTAAAGATTATGTTAACCTTTATTGGGGACTTTCCCTGAGGTGACATGACTGGGGAAAGAGGGTCCAGATGACCAGGGCTACCAGTGTTTGATCTGGAAATCTTTGGTATGAGTCCTGGTCATGTCATACCAACTAAATTTAAATCCATAATAAGGCATACCAAATCTTACCTATTTTCAGGATATATTTATCGACGTTGCACAGTTTGGTTTCCTTTACCTTTTTACTAACACTTGAAAATATCGACATCCCCATTACAAACTGATTTGAATAGCAGAAAGAAATGCAATTTAACCATTTTATTGACGTGTATTGGGGTATTTGATGACCATTTTTTTTTTAAATCATTCGTAGTCAATAATTGACGATCACCTAAATTGGGGTAACTTTAATGTAATGTTCATTTTCTTTATTTGACAATCGTTTTTGCGTAACCAGAAGTGGCTATCCGGTTTGCAATTTCCTCATCACGGGACAAAAAGTGTTCCGCCTGAATGGCAGCTGCTTCTTCATAAGACGGCTGTTGTCCACCAAATTCTTTCGGTAGATATGCTGGATGGATATGCTTGTGCAACGATTCCAAGTTTTCACCATGCAAGCAAACCTGAAATGAGAGAAATTAACACGTTAGAGCTGAGAAAGTACTGAGTCAGGTTTACAACGAGGCAGCACATGGAAGCTACAAACTTTCAACCTTAACTTTTAAACACAAGCTACAAACAAAAAAGGAAAATTATTTGAAAAACTTTGTTTCCCATGAGTGAGATTATCCAGATATCCTCTCTGCAATACTATGCCTATTTTCTTATCTGCTCTTTAATCAACTCATTAATTAACTCTGCATGTTGGAAGTAAACCAATTATGTAATCAGGGTTAGGTTTGAGTGCCAGAAAAAAGTTCGCAGCAAAAAAGTAGAAACACAGGTATAGGCGAGAGTGAAGAAACAACACTTCCCAACAATTTCATCCAGCAACCTTCATCACAACATTTTTTTGTACTTCTTTGGTAGAGGATGATTAAAAAAAAAAACAGTTTTAACAAATCGAAAACTTCACCCAAATCGTTAGATCAAGAAATCTATGCACGTACGTCAGTGTTTTTTTTTAGACACGGGCTAAAACAGTAAAACGTTTACAAAATAATCAGAATAGAAAGTACTATTTCGTACTCTTTTGCTTAGCATATATCAATCACATGTAAAAACCAAAGTTGGTAAAAGAGCCACCAAGTTGAGAGCGGTTTGGCTGGGCGAAGGAGTGATATCAACAGATCAAAACATTTACCAGTTTAATATTCTATCGAGTCTCAATCTGTAAGAACCGGAATTACAGCAGTTTTTATGCAAGTTTTATGAGCGTAGGGAATGCTAAATAGGACAGCTTGGAAGGCGAGTGGACGCAACGAAAACGCCATAGCCAAGAACCAGCGTGTGGACAAAGGCACGTTTTGGATAAACACTTCAGTTATTTTTAGTTTATAGTTTTTTTTAAAGCAGATTTCGGAAATACAAAAGTAATAAAATTAACAAGTTTAAAATCCATTAAAAAGTAATTTTAATTAACCAATGGAAATTAAGAGCAATGCGCTCATGGAAATATTAAGGCTCGTTAGCCATCAAGTGCAGTAAAGCGCTCACAACATCTGTGACGTCACAACGGGAATTCCCCTCCGCTGGGGATAGTAGACCGAACACTCAGCAGGAAACAGAGAGAGTGACTCCAGCCACGATGAACATTACTTAAAGCTTCCTGCACGATACTTGTTGGTCGGACGAAAAGACATGATGCGGAAAACAAGTTAGGAGATGGGCGAATAAGACGGTGAGCCAGGGTAAAGGCATAGCGAACGACAACCTCATATGTTGTGAGTATGAAAGGAAAAGAATTTAAATTAGCGATAAATTAGCTTTGAAACAGTTTCAGAATAGAAATGATGTGACCAAATTTAATGAACTTAAACTTAAATATCGGAAATTAACTGAATAATTTTATAAAGCTGTTAGCTAGAAACTTTAGCGTACATCACTTAGTTAAGGATAAGAGTGTCAATATGAAACAAGAACACATGTAATAAAGAGTAAACAAACCATCAAGATTGTTGAAGATGGATGGACCTTTGTTAATAATCAGTCAATGGTAAAAGAATTTAAGGTAATGTGTAACATGTCAAGGAATGATTTGTTGATTTGAAGGCCAATGATTTAAGGATATGTTGGTGAACACACCGAGTGTTTGTGTATAATTACCTATGTTCTTTTTTAGTATAAATAAATGTTAATTGTCTTTTTGTTTCTTATACGAGTCACATCACTTTCGAAACATGCACGGCCTGTTGATAAATTGCTAAGTTTTCATTTAGCTGAATTCAAGTAAAATGGTAAGACCAATAGATTAGGCGATCGTAAATTGTGTCCTTTGGACTTGGTTGGATTATAATTCTTTTTTCCTGACAAATTTATAAAGAATTATGAAAGAATTAACCTGACAATTTTAGGAAAGTAAATGAAATGGATCAATTTAAGTTTTAAGATTAAGAAAAATACTGAACGAAATTTTAAGTGCTAAACCGCTGGAGCACAACAAAATCCAATGAAGTACCCAAAAGGCCTGCTTTTACAAATCCGTTCAAAGGTTAAATGAACAATATTACTCATTATGGCTAAGTTTTTCATTTATCGTCTGAAGTATCATTCACTGTGGTTGCCTTGGTGAATGATTTGCTCTGTTGATAACACTTAGTCTTTAACACTTAGTAAAGAAGTTTGGGATTAATTTCTGAATTTCTTAGTTTTAATGCGAGGAATAAGAATATCAAGGGTGATAAGATCAAAAAATGTGCGGAGGCCTAAAAACAAAATGGCCGTTAAAATGGTTGCCAACAAAATTCAAATATTTTTATTAGGTCTACAAAAATGAAATTAGTGTCAAATACTATGTTTTTGAGGTCAGAGAATTCAACTATAGCATCACAACGCGTGCCAGACGTCTACAGATGTAGCTCTTCAACATGGCGTCCAAGATGGCTGCCTCAAAAACAAAAATCGTAAAATTGTTCCCTGTAGTGAATGAGTTAACAAAACTATTGTTTTTTTTGGGGTGTATAACTCAAGTAAACGGATATCAACATTTTGCAGAGGCCTTAAAAACAAAATGGCCACCAAATGGCCGCCAGAAAAATTCAAATACTTATATTAGGCCTACAAAAAACAAATTAGTGCCAAATAATATGTTATTGAAGTCACAGAATTCAACTATAGTATTATAAAGCATGCCCAATGTCCACAGGAGAAGCTATTCAACATGGCGTCCAATATGGCCGCGTAAGAGCGAAAATTGTAAATTTGCTCTACATTGATGAACGAGGCGTCAAATTTTTTTTGGGTGGTGTCGAATGCAAGTAAACTACCATAAAACTAATCTGACCTCCAAAGAGAGAGCTATTCAACATGGAAGCCAAGATGCCTGCCTCGTAGGTAAACCCAGGGACCACCTACCGTTCTATAGGAACTGTCCACTCAGTATTATACAGCAGCACGAGAAACAGTATGAGATTTAACACCAAAGTTCAAATACGTCTGACGTCATTGCTCCCATTTCGTGCCACTTTACGGATTCTTCCATCTCATTAGTTATTGATTTCGCTGATGAATCGACACAAAATTGGAAGAACGAATACTCATCATCAAACCTACTTCTCCAATTGTTTAAATTGTTTTAAAGTGCATTGAAGCTGCTTAAGTTCATTCAACAATGCGACTGAATTTCGTACAATAAGCGCTACAATAGGACCAACAATGGGGTGCCCAACTCCACAACGTTTTAACAATAATTTCTGAGAGCATTGTTGAAACCCTAGGTATAAAGAAAATTAGCGTTTTTTTACCCAGTATTGTACGTAAATCTAGACACACGCTAGTGTGTCGCCGCCAAGTAACAGTCGATCATGCCATTGTAGAAATCCGATTGTTAAAAAATTGATTGTTAATGATAAAAAGGCGGCTCACTAGCAGACATGTATGTTAATTGTAAGCAACTGAAAGCATATTTTGGCATGTTAAAAAATAAATCCCAATGCGATAGAAATGTTTCAAATTGTGGAAAATTTAAGGGGAAGGGTCAGAGATTAAGAAAAACTAAAATTTAAAGGATGAGTGTCCACCAATCATAGAGAAAAAGATGCGTCAATAACGTTGTTTTTATGTTACTGTCTAGCTAGCTAGCTGTCTAAGTAGCCAGCTAGCTGACTAGCTAATAAGAATTTTCCCATGTTAAATCCCATAGACTTTTTGCTCATGGCTAGCGCAAAATTGAAAAGGCCTACGTATCTGAACTTTTGCACACGGATGCATGGTGATCTGAGGATGAGTCTTTTGTTGGTTTGGGGGTTGTAGGGGCAGGACAAATGCGTGGAAGAGTTTTGATATTCGTCACCAGCGAATTTAAATTTCGTTTCTTTTTCCAAGTTGCAACCAACGATTTTAAGCAACAATGGCTTGAACAATCAAGACTGCTCCTTAGATTTATTGTAAGAGCCTGGACGAACTAAAAACTGAACTGTAACGAAGGACAAAATAAAGAAACATTAACGTTTCCGTGGATTGCGTAAGAATAAAGGGATGCACGTTAGATGATGGTTACGCAACAATACAAGCATACACGAGCTGATGGTTTTTTTTGTTAATAACCCACAAATAAAATGCTTCGCGTTCAGCTTTTTTAGTAACAGCGACCTTCGGGGGCTTCTGCATGACTAAATGTGAACGAAATCTTTAAAAATTAAGGGAAAGGTGCAGGGATGAACAAAACAAATGAAGGGGATACGCTGATTGTGCGAGCAAAGCGAACGAAAGCACCTATTGTTAGCCAGTGTGCGCAAAAATGGGATTGAAGCGTCTTAAACAGACGCTGTAACCTTATGTGCAATCACGGTCCTATGAAAGTTGTGATATCCACCCAAAACTGGTAGAAAAACCCGCCAAGTTTCCATAAACGGTCGGCCTTTGAAGGTAGTGATATCATTCCAACAGGGAAAGGCCGCCAAGGTTAATCCTATTAGCCAAGTTAATAGCACCGAATAATACTTTGAACGTTAAATGAAAACTTGAAGATTGCTATCGCTAGTAGCAATCTTCTAGTTTTCAGTTAACTTTCGAACTATTAGTATGTCCGATTAACTTGGCTAATAGGATTAACCTTGGCGGCCTTTCCCTGGTGGAATGATATCACTACCTTTAAAGGCCGATCGTTTTTGGAAACTTGGCGGGTTTTTCTACCAGTTTAGGTTTTGGGTGGATAAACTTCTCTAAGGTGTAGTAGGCAATTCAAAAGCCTCTTTCAGTAGCATTACATTCCTATCTTGTCGATTTGTTATCATCTGAGAGGATGTGTGATAAGTCCCTTTTTTGCTGAATGTATGCCGCATATTTTTCAGTTTCTTCATCAATACGGGTCAATGCAACATCTGCTAAGAAAATTTTTAGCCTAGCTAACTGCCTGAGAGTAATTCCAGTAAGCCCTCCTTGCATTTTCATCCTCTTGTTGTCGTGTTCGAGTACTTCATTAGCTCCAAGGACGAAAAACAATAATTTGAAACCTCATATGCCGACATAAATAGTTCATAAATAGTTCGATTTTTGTTGCCTGCGAGGCAGCCATCTTGCACTTAAGAGGGGGTTAGCTTTTTTGTTGAATAGCTCCACCTGTGGACGTCAAACACGTTTTACGAGAGTTTATTTGAGTTATACACCCCCCACCAAAAAATTAAATAAAAACGATACTTTGGCAAATCACGTCGTTACGGGGAAACATTTTACTAATTTTGTTCTGGAGGCGGCCATCTTGGACGCCATGTTGAATTCCTCCATCTGTAGACAACAGCATGCTTAATGGTACTACAGTTGAATTTCCTGACCTCAAGAACATATTATTTGACACTAATTTCTTTTTTTTGTAGGCCTAATACAAGTACCTGAATATTTGTGGCGGCCATTTTGGTGGCCATTTTGTTTTTAAGGCCTCTGCAAAATGTTGATGTCCGTTTATTTGAGTTATACATCCCAGAAAAAAAAAACAATAATTTGGTATCTCAGTCACTACAGGGAACAATTTTACGATTTTTGTTTTTGAGGCAACTATCTCGGACGCCATGTTGAACATCTACATCTGTAGACATCAGGTACGCTTTGTGATGCTATAGTTGAATTCTCTTACCTCAAAAACATATTATTTGACACTAATTTCGTTCTTGTAGACCTAATACAAATATTTGAATTTTGCTGACATCCATTTTGGCGGCCATTTTGTTTTTGAGCTTATCACCATTGATATTCTTATTCCTGACGTTGAAACTAAGAGATTGAAACCTATCCCAAATTTCCTTACTCAAAGATTTCCCCGAGACCTTATTTTTGAACACATGCCCCCAGACTAACTCCTTTGAAAGCCGTTTTCAACTCGGTGGAATTTTTATAAATTTTGTTTTTTGGTATATCACATCTTTTTTTTTAAATATATTTTTACAGATTCAGTGGTAGCATGCGGTTTGTCCAGTTTGTTCAACTGTAGCAACAGGCATTAGCCCACTGATTGCAGCACGTACGTGTTGAAAATGAATGGAAGGAACTAAGTCCAAACTCGAACCATGATTTTTGTGAGGGTTTCCCGTGAACCCGTGATTAAGAGCAACCTAAACAAGCGACTGTAGAGACTATCTAGTACAGCAACCAGTCTCTGTACACTCTCGCCACTTTCGATAATATGGAGTATCACACCTCTATCACGCATTGCAAGAGCTCTCTAATAGTAGTAACTATCACAATTGCTGGTTTAAAATGTGCTAGCTCTTAGATTTTAGGCATAATTGTCACCTTTTAAGCCGATTTTTTGCCTGTCGTTTTAATTTCGTAAGTAGCAGCTTACAGAGAAATGGGTTTGAGAAATGGGTATTCAGTTATGTAAATAGATGCGGAGACTTGACGTTGCCATTGCAACGCGATTTAGGGCCTGATTTCAGCTTTCAGGCCTAATTTTTTTTCCCTGCCATTTTTATTTCCTAAGTAGCAGCTAACGGAGAATCTGGTTCGAGGGTAAGCTTATTTATCCATGAAACATGGTGTCGAGAGTATTTTAAATGAAGCCAATGTGTGTCGTTAATGAAATCCTTCTGTTTTTGTACGAATGCGTGTCTTCATCATGTACTGTTTAAATGTGACGATCAAAATATTATTATTTCCTTCAGTTACGCCGTGAAAGCCTATTAGCCATAAGGAAGCAACAATGTTTGAATTTGCCATATTTTAAACTAATTGTTTGATCTCTGAAATATAATGGCGGTAACAGTTTGTTTCTATTTGGTACCATCCTAAAGTTGAAAAGGCGATGGACGTGCAGACAGACAGACGGATGGACAAAGTCATTGCAATAATTTTCTCAGCCGTGCCTGCTGTACAGAAGACAAACAGTTCATAGGTGAAGTCCATGGATTGTCAGTCAAGAGGATGTGACACCGTAAAGTGCAACCATGTGCAACTATGTACATTACAAAAAAAGACCTCCATGAGTACTTGGCTTGGAGTCAATGAGTTAAGATAAATGGTGAAAAAATACATTAAAAAATAAAATAAAAAGAATAGAGCATGGCTACCAAAGTCGGTTAATTATGGCTCTTGTCACCAGTATGGAAATGGCATCATGATCATGATAGAATTAAGATTGGGTGGGTTACTAGATTTGGTATGCAGATTTGGCATGTAGATTTGGTATCTAGATTTGGTATGTTACTAGAGAAAAAATAGCTCTGTTAGTTGAAGAGTTTTGCCGTCATGAATATGCATTTCTACAGTAAAAAAAAAAACAAATGCAAGCTGGATTAATGTTTATGGAAACTTTTAATTTTATAATTTTTGTGAAGTAGCACATCTGCTTACAGATGTCTGTGCTGTAAAGAGTCCCAAACATTCTGTGCAGCACACAATGCGAGTTAAGAATATGTGACATCACACAGAATGCTCAAATGTCACTTAGGAGAAGAAATAAGTAACATAGTCATTCGAGTTGTTGTTCAACACTCCCAAATTCCATAGACAAGAATTGGCTTTGTTAAACGTGTTAAAAAGTACAAAAATTCGAGTTGAAAAGCAAACTGGCCCACATATAAAATTAATAATATTAATAAAAATAAGAATAATATTTTTTTTGGTTTTGTCATGGTGTAAATAGAAGAACCTCCGTGAAATACCTGCTAGCCTGTGATAAGTTGGATCACACAATAGGTTCTATAAATACACACGATTATTCCATTTGAGAAAAAACAAACGGCTACAGCGACTATCTAGTCGCATTGGTCTTCTGTACAGTTACTCCACTTCCAATGTTGAGGCGCACACCTCTATCATGCACTACAACAGCTATCTCTATTATACTAATCTAAAAACAGTAACCATCAGAATTGCCCGTTACAAATGTGTTAGCTTTTAAAGTGGCACTATCACCGATTGAAATGCAAACGAAAATACCGTGGCACCATCATGCGACATTGATATTGTTAACCTTTATAGCTTGCTCGCAGGTGCACGAGGATGAACCAAATTTTCACTCAATAATTAACGATGACGTGGCTTGTTTGTTTCGTTAAAAGAAATGCCGTTATGCATTCCTTCACTTGGTGCAAGCAAACGCTAGATGGTACTACACAGCGCTAGATGTTGTCAGAATTCGTCTGCTTTCAATCGGTGATAAAGCCACTTTAAGCTTATTTTACGTTTTAGGCATAATTGTAAGCGTTTAGGCCTAATTTATAACTTTAATTTCATAAGTAGCAACTAACGGAGATTTGGATTGTATACAGTAAGCCTATTCATTTTTGCAACACGGTATGCCTCTGCACACACAGTTACAGTGTTACAACGTAATGCGCAACGTAGCCTAATATAGATCAGTGGTAGTAGGGAAGGGACAGGAGAAACGCTGCAGCAGCGACTCGTAGCAACTATTGACGTTGCCATGGTAACGTGATTTTAGATCTAATTTTCATTTTTTAGGCCTAATTTTTTTAACGGCAGTTTTAGTTTCGTAAGTAGCAGATAGGCCTAATGGAGAATTTGGTTCGATCGTAAGCCTATTCATTCATGCAACAATGCGACAAGACTCTTTTAAACGAAGCTAAAATGTTTTTGTTTTTACGGCTGCGTTAACACAAATCTTTAGGATTTCAATTCGACGATGAAATGTTATTATTTAATTTAGTTAGGTCGAAGAAGTCTATTAGCTATAAGGAGGCAACGATGTTTTAATTTGCCATGTTATTTAACTAACTTTTCACACTGAATCGAACGTTGTAAACAGTGGTCGTCAATTTCTGGTACCGTTGCGAAGTTGAAAAAAGCGACGGACGGACGGACAAAGTCGTTGCAATAGTCTTCCCAGCCTGTACGGCTGTACAGAAGACTAAAATACAACGAGAAATAGAAGATTTGCTACTACTACTACGAATATAATAATAATTTATTTCAGTTAAGGTACAATTTACACTGCAATACTCGAAGATGTTTGAATCAGCTTGTGTAGGTTTCATATTCATCTTATTCTTTCATGTTATAAATTATTACCTCTCAGCACTTAGCAAGGTGTTGTTAACCGTTATACAATAATCCTATAATTCACTTAGTATAAAATGCAATGCACTATTTCTACAATTCTTTACACAATACTAAGTTACTGTGTATTTTTAGCTTTAGTTTTAGCTTTATTGGGTTCTTTTAAGTTTAAATAGTTCAACATATTTGTAGGCAATTTATTAAAATTGCATAGTATATACCAATTTTTATTCCTTTTCCGTAAGTACTGCTCCATCTTCAGTAGTGCATACATTGGTTTATTTTTCCTTAATTTCCTGATTTACACTATATTTTTATATGCATGGGAATAGTAATTCTTTGTTATTAGCATACAGTGTTTTAATTCTCTTATGATCAGTAAATTATATCTTTAAAGAGCCAGTTCAACTTTCATCTGACCTTTCGAACACACAAAAAAAAAAGAAAATTAGATGCTTTGCTTTGTTTTTTTTAGGGAGGACGAACCCAAATTGGGTTATCTGCCCCATGACGATCAGAGGTACAATTTAGCTGAAGAAACCTAAGCGGAAAAACCCAAGAGTTTTGAAATTAAATGATAATTAATCGCAATAATGTACCACACAACAATGCAAAATTAAATATGTTATATCAGTTTTGCCTGTTAAGGATTTTTTGCCCAATTTTCGGATACAAAGTCGAGATATCCAACACCAAGTTTATCCCACTGCCAAATGCTTCAAATGTTAAACGAAATAACTGAAAGACGAGTAGCGATCAATTTTCAACTTTTTTACGTCCAATTTGGGCTTAAATTGGAATTAAGACTTAACGTGTAGTTAAGCGTGTTGATACTTGGTGCCTGGTATGACGACTTTTAGCACCGAAAACTTGACGGAAATCCCCACCAAATTTAGTACTGGGAATATGACTTACTCGTGACGCTGTCTTCTTATTCATAAATACCTTTAGGATCGCATAAAACAACTGAAAAATAGCAGGATTAAATATCCCATGGAATGCCTTGAATCGTGCTGGCATATTATCCTGAAAATATAAAAATGAAAATGTTTGTACATTTTCTCTGAGCTTCATGTCAGATATATGACACAAAATGCTCGTGTAGACATATCTCCTTAATTTTGGACCTCATTTGACGTTTTAGAAGAAGATAGAATTCTGGTATGAGAAGAAGCCAATACAGTAATTTGAACCTAGAAACTTCCAGTTGGCAGAATAAAACTGTCACTGCAGAAAAAGGCTGATGGTCTCACATCAACTTGGAATAGCACTAACTAGCAGGGAAACAACAGAATCAGCTGCGATGTCTTGAATTAAAGAAGGGCGTCCACCTACTCCATGCAGGTCGCACCACATTTCTATAAAATGGCGAAATGTTCAGCCCACTTCGGGTGTTTTTTCGATGCTAAACTAAGGAAAGAGAAGATGAAACAGATGTCGTAACATGTCAAAGTGAAAAAATCATTCCATTTTTTGTTAAAAAGACTGATGTTTCACAGAAATTTTTTACAGTCAGCTTGCCAGTGCCATTTTGCTGAAAGCAAAACATAAATTGAAATAAAACATTATCGGAACTAATGACCACACAGATATAAAATTATCAAACAACACGGTCTTACGCGAGTTGCGTATCTGTGCTGTCGTTACTTCTCCCCTTAATGTTTTATTTTCATTTATGTTTTACTTCCGTCAAAATGGCACTGGTAAGCTCAATATAACAAGTCGCTATGCACTCGAAATCTTTTTTTTAATGTTGAATGTTTTTTTGTTTTTTTACAATGGCATGTTAAGAACAGAATTTTATCGGAGCGTCGGAAGAGCGTTTAATTTGAAATTCGTTTAATGGATAAATGGCTAAAATTGGCTTAAATAAAAATCTGGATAATCATCTAAACAGAATATTGTATAATGGATAATCGTCTAACTGAACAATAACACACTAACAAAACTAATCACGGTTTCTGATGTTGTATTAATATCCACAGCAAATGCGGTAGCACTTGGCAGGCATGCACGTTACATAACTTCCCATTATACTGTTGTATTGCATACGTTCTTCTAATTATGCGATTTTACAGTTCATTGATTATCCCTTTCTCCAGTTTTTCCGGTCTTTTTCAGCTTGACCATTTGGCCATTTTATCAAAGTGTTGTGTGGCAGGGACTATTCTTGGGCTCGCTTTGCCTTTAATTAACTCACAGCATTTTGCCATGTTGCAGCTCTTTCAAGTCACCCACCGGACCAACTGCTTCAGGCAACTAGCCAGAGCTCGGCCACCGCTCAGTAAATAAGACTACTTTAGGGAGAAATCGTACAGAAACCACACACACAAAAAAAGAGCTATCACATATCGCTCGATAATAATCCCTTAAAAACACAAACACATTGCATAACCGTAACACCGGTGTCTGGAAACCGTAACACCGGTGTTTGGGCTTATAAGGTCTTTGTCAGGCAACTGCTTGAGTATGCTAGTCAGGTCTGGTCACCTAATCTCATTAAAGATGTTGATCGGATTGAAGCCGTTCAAAGGAAACACACTAAAGCGCTACCTGGCATGTATCTTTGCCATACAGTCAACGACTACATCTTCTCAAGCTACATACACTTGAGTGCAGGCACCTGGGGGCGGAGCTTGTTCTAACTTTTAAAATCGTAAACTGCATGCTCCCTTTGGAACTACTACTTTTCGAATTTAACGTATTCACTAAGACTCACGGTAACTGTTTGAAGGTCGTCCTTCCTAGATTCCATCTTAAAGCCCCAACTCCATTTACGCGAGACCAGCAAGCAAGCTAGCCACGCTACACGTACTAGTGTGCCGTTTTCCTCGTCGACCCTCCCGGCGAGTTCTCGCTTCTCGCTCCTCAAATTCCATTCAAGCGAGCATTCAAGCCACTTGGCTACACTCCGGTACACTAGCGTGACTCTGATTGGCTCTGAGTGGCTCTAAAATGAATGCATATTTTTGCTCACGGCTAATTACTGCAAGACTTTCAGTTTCATACAATAGGATTTTCGGAATCAGTGGATTGTTCTCTAGTTTTTTATAACGAATGCAAGTTTCCCAACTTTTGTGAGAAATGAACGATCGTTTCTAGCGGTGATTTAGCTCTGCGGCCTGTGGCCTGTTTTGATCGGAGACGAACAATATCGCGATTTGAACCTAGTCTGCCTGCCATTTCATGGCCCCGATTATTAAATGCATTCCTATCTAAGTGCCGATTCATTTTGTTTGTCTAACAATTAAAATATTTAGCTAAACTGAGTGACGAACCGATCGAGTACAGGGATACGCAACGGCTTGTTTATGGCGCCATCTTGCATGAAACGTCATCAATTCCCTCTTCCTGATTGGCTGCCAGCAGAGCGAGCCGAGCGAGGTGGCCTCGCTAGCCGAAAGATTCTGGGCCGAGTAGAAGCGCGCGAGACGGCCTCGCTTGCCTTGGCGAGACGTTGTAGCCCGCGTATCGTGTATATGGAGTTTGCTGCGCTACGCCACGCTTTGCAGCTTTGGTCTCCCGATACTCGCTAGCTGGCTAGTCTCGCGTAAGTGGAGTTTGGGCTTAAGTCCCGGAGGTCCTTCTTTGCTCTGAGAGTGGTACCAGTTTGGAGCTCTCTTGATGATTCGTTGGTTTACGCCCCAACGCTGGATTCCTCCAAGACACATCTGACCACCTCTATCCTTCACCCTTTCCTTCTGCGCCCCGAGCATTATTCTTTGTAAACCTAATGTACACTTTTAAACTAGGTCTGCTGTAAGCGGTTCGGTAACGAATCCTTGCACTTCCCTTCTGCCCTTTATGTGCAGATCAAATATAATAATATTATTACATATAATATGAATAAACACAAATAAATGCTGAAATTAAGAGTCTGATTTCAGGTTTTCAAACTGTACTGGCCATGTACTTTCAATACAATACCTGCAACAATAGTTCAATTTTTAGATATGTACTTTATATTTCTGGTTAACTGCCACGTGCCACATTGTCTTCATCCATGATTCAATGACAATTTAAATGAGCTAAACAAAATACCATCCATTCCATCCTGCAAATTGCACACATTTAATAAATAAAACACAGCCACAGGGTTCATTAAGATGCAGCAATCACAGTGTTCATTACAGTAAATGCCTTCAACTTCGGAGTTCAGCTGTTCCGAGAACTTAAGAAGATAAATCAGGAACGTAATTTCCACAAGGCTAATCCCCAAGTGAAGTCCATTCTTCACGCATAGATGTTGCATGCATGGCTAACAAGCTGTAAGATTGCTTACCGAATCTTGGTGTATTGTGTTTGATTGATTCAGCAGAGTTAGGTCGAGGTTCGCCCAAACTTCAGTCACCTTGCATGTACAAATGAAGGGTAAAATTGGGCAAACCATCGGCTGACTCATTAATACTACAACGGCTGTAACTGCTTTTACATTCTGAAACTAAGTATTGCAGCATTAAAAATGCTTTACGAATAAATGCCACGTTTTGGCGCACAAAGCCACGCCATTATCAAGCAAAAGGCTGCAGCTAATTTTCTGCAGCATTAAAATTGCTTTACAAATAAATGCCACGTTTTGGCGCGCAAAGCCATGCCGTTATTAAGCAAAAGGCTGCAGCTAATTTTCTGCAGCATTAAAATTGCTTTACGAATAAATGCCACGTTTTGGCGCACAAAGCCACGCCATTATCAAGCAAAAGGCTGCAGTTCATTTTCTGCAGCATTAAAATTGCTTTACGAATAAATGCCATGTTTTGGTGCACAAAGCCACGCCGTTATCAAGCAAAAGGCTGCAGCTAATTTTCTGCAGCGTTAAAATTGCTTTACGAATAAATGCCACGTTTTGACGCGCAAAGCATGTCGTTATCAAGCAAAAGGCTACAGCTAAATTTCTGCAGCCTTACAAATGCTTTACGAATAAATGCCACGTTTTGGCGTGCAAAGCCACGCCGTTATCAAGCAAAAGGCTGCAGCTAATTTTCTAAGTCATTAAAAAATACACTTAACTCCTAAGATACGAAAACGACGCCATTGCATCATAACCGAAAATTATGAGTTGGCAAAAGTTTGGTTTAACTCGTGGTTCGAGTCGTGAAGATCAAACGAAGTGAATAAACCATTGCTCAGTGCTTATTTACGGAATATGGGTATGGGTAGGTCTTTTTCCTTTTAATGATGAAAATGTGTAAGTACGTATGATATGAATAAATTTACATATTTGTGAAGGTAATTTGCTGTAGGTTTAACATGGTAGTGTGCAACGTGTGTACAATTGTGGCTTCATTTCCTAACGTCTTAGGAGTATAATAAAATGTGGCACTCTTGCTTGATAGGGGCAAAATTCTGCATGCTGAAATTAATCTCTTGATATAATGTTTTTAATGCTACATTAAAAACTTCTTGAGTTCTCGACATTTAGTTACATGGATAGTAATGAAGGCGACAGCCCAAGTAGTTTCGATACACCCCTATAGTGAACTATTTTAATCATTATTATATCTTAGTGTACAAGCTGGTTCAGGTAACCTATTACTATACTCTGGCATAAGTTGACTTTGGGTGTGGTTATGTTTTCGGTCTCATAGGAAAGTTATTGCTGTCTACTGGTAGGATATGCTGGGTGACACTGGCCATCCGCTGAGCATTTTGATACATCCAAGATGCCTGTCCAAGATGGCAGCTCATATATTTGAAATACTTATATGAGATTCATTTTGGGGTCTACAGTTCTGTTTTTGGTCTCACACGAAAGGTATTGGTATGTATTAACAGGAAATCAGCCACCCTTTTAGCATTTTGATGTTTCAAAGATGGCACCACATCAAATTCAGCAACCCTGAAAATATATAATTTGATACCAACAAGACCCTATAAGAATAATATAAGTATATCAAAGATATTTTGGTTGAAATTCTCGTATAATTATCACAAGGTCTTGTTTGGTATCAAATTATATATTTTGTGGAGTGCTGAAACATTATACATGCTTAAAGATGATACCAACATTTCTCAGAACGATATGTCTAGTCTGGCTGCCAAAATGGACGCTGTAATTTGGGAAAAGCTTCTATGCATGGTTTTGTTATTAGTGTCCTGAAACACGTTTGTTTAGGGATTCTTAACTAAAATATACATTAAAGCTGTAGGTCAGGGGCTCATAAGATGGGCTACCTTTCACTTGCACACTGTAGAAGAACTTCCGCAAGTTTATTATTGATAGGAGAAGCCATTGGTCGTTTTTACAGTTTTATTACTCCGTCTAAACACACAAAATAATAACTTTTTAATCCTCCATTCTAAAAAGATAAATACTAATTCGTATTTATTTTTATGAAGACATAAGCTATGTGATATTTAAATATTCTGTAGGACACTGGGTAATTGGAAATGTGCTTTAAAATATACCGTATTTTCAATCATATGACTTTGAAATAGCTTTTAAAATAATGCAAATAACTTCAAAAACGTAAACCGTGTATGTACGTGGAACTCTATTAACCGGTCGTCTTTTTTTTTTAGCAAATTAAAAAGAATTATTGCATTACAAATCATTGCAGGCCAGAACAATGTAGGAGGAAGTATTGCAAAATAACAAGTACACTATGAAGATTTGCATGGAGAAAGTGATGCACAGTCAGAGGCATTGGAAACCAGCCCGATGCTTCCCTGCTTGGCCAAGCTTCCCAGCTCGTCTGGTTGTTCTATGTCAACGAAGTAGATGGGGAGAGCTGCAGAGTGTTGGCAGTGTTGGCATAATATTTACGTTTGCTGTTCCCCGGGCCTAGCGCAAAGTTTTAAACTGAGGTCTCTTTCCCAGGCCCATTAACTCATTATTGAGGTGAGAACAATATGATGAGCTGGGAAGCTTGGCCAGCAGGGAAGCATCGGGCAGCGAATGTGACATTGGGAATGCCTCTGACTGTACATCCATATTCGGCCAACTTCAATGCAGATTTAGGTGCATAAGGTATCCTCTGGAATTACATCTGGCACGAGTGAATTATTTGCGTCGTCATTTGACCATCTTTATGCTATTGGATGCATATTTTGGGTTTCAGGCTTGGTCAATGATCATCAGAGAAAAGCATGAAAAAGTACACGTTCAATATTTTCCGCAAATAAGTCTTTGGTTGGAAGGAAGTAAACAGATTTTTTGTGCAGTGGCTCAACCATTCATATGAAACCAAAACAGAACTATCAAGCCCAAAACGAACTTCATCTGTAAAAATCAAAGATCACTGCCAGACTAGGTCGTGTTAGGATGGCACATGAGTCACGTAATGATCCGGAAATTGTTGGTTCGAATCCAGTCTGTATCATCAAGGACATAATATTTCAGCATATTTTCAGTTATTTCCTTTCTCCAAAAGGTGCATAAAAGGTGCATATTTTTTAATTACAGTTTTCTAAAGACGACCCTTACTTGGAATAATGCTACTGCTCTTCTGGTGTTACGAGGTGTGGCCTGTAGTGCTTGAGAGAAACCATAATTTTTTAGATCCACAATAAGGACTATGCCATTCACTTGAGTTTTCTCAACTTCAAGTGCTGTGTCCACTAGCAAATGGATTTGTGCGAACAATTCGTCCGCTGTGACAGTATTTGGATTCCAAGTACCTGAATAACAGAAAAAGAAGCACAGCGAAAATATATTTAGAAAGCAGCTAAACCATGCGCAATGGCTGTTTGCCGTGACGTCACCACGAGTTAGCCAATGACGAACGAGAACAACGGCTGTTTGGCCGTCTGATTGGACTAGCCCAGTCACGTGATATGCACGTCACAACAAACAGCCATGGCGCGTGGTATAGTGAGAAATTAATAATTACGACAACAATTTAATAACTAAAAATTTAAAAAGGAAATAATAAAACGGAGAATGAATTCGATAACGAATTGGAACTATGTGCCACCCTCTCTCCCCACAGCAAGAGCGTGAATCCCCCATTAATTTTTTTTTCACTTTAAGAAACGAAACTACTGTTTAATTACAGGGGCAGTCCATTAAGTGAATAAGACCGGGGGAATGATGTAAGCTCCAACAGTAACACCCAGCTCGCCAAAAGCATTCACTTTTTAACGCACTGATATGTCCCATCTGGCCTTTGTAAGGCATGTCTAACGCATACTTTCTCGCCATTCTCAACGTAGTTTTTTTTATCGATTTTTATGCAATTTTTGGTAATTTATCCTTTTTAAGAGGAAGGGAAAACGGTAAATTGATGGTATATTTTCTGATTAAGGCTACAAACGCGGGAAAAACAACTGCGTTGTTTTGAAACAACGCCTTTTCTTTTTTTTTTTTGTATCAGTTTAAAAGCCAATTTTGAGTTTTGGCAGAGTTATCCAGAGGTTCCTGTCAAGATCAGTGTTGGGAATGAAACCAAATAATCGTTTTCGAACTAAGCCGTCTTTTTTTGGGAAAAAGTATAAAACACTCACTATAAACGAAGCGTTAGATAAAAATAAAAGTGCAGACAATAACGATATTTATTGTACCATCTCTCAATTGGTGGAGTAATTACGGTCTACAATAGAATAGGCTGTAATTACCTAATTACAGCCTAGTATATGCCTTTACTAATTTTCCTCTCAAATGTGAATGAATTTTGTCTTATGAATACAGAAATGAAAAGGATAATTTGGGTAATAAAAAGTAAAATTAAAATGAAAACGACCATTTATGAATCAGTTCTGTGAAATATCATAAACAGTGCAATTACAGAAAGAAAAAAAGAAGGGGGAAAGCTTAAAAATGTATGGCGGTTTTAGTCAGTTTCTAGCAGAAATATTACGATCTAAAATGCTTTAAGTCAAAAATCGTGAAATAACCTAGTAAGAGCACTAGGTAACTAGTAATTAGCCCAGTTACCTAGTTAAATAACTGTGGTAATTTTACAATTTCTGACATTCAAGCATAGGAAAGAAGGATGGCAAAGTGGATGGTAGGATGCAATACAGGTAGGAAGGAAAGTTGAATGTAAGGATGGAAGGAAGGATGAATAAAGCTATAAAGAATAGAAAAAAGG
>JAHWFP010159977.1:16084-29674 GCA_023313725.1 Lithobius niger | reverse complement strand
GGAAGGCAGGCAGGAATGGTGGGTAGAAGGATGGAAGGAAGGATGAAAAGAATGAAGGAAGGATGGATGGAAGGAAGGAACGAATTAAGGATGGATGGAAGACCTGATAGAAGAATAAATGGAAGAGAGGAAGAAGGAAGTAAGAAACGAAGGAAGGATGGAAGGATAGGAGGAAGGATGGAAGGAAGGAAGGAAGGAAGGAAGAAATGATGGATGGAAGGATGAAGGGAAGGATGGAAAGAAGAAAGGAAGAATAGATGGAAGGAAGGAACGAATTAAGGGTGGATGGAAGGAAGGAAGGACGCATGGATGGAAGATGGAACATATTTTACATAGAAAAGTGGTGATTTTTGCATACCACCACGCATGTTGCATGACAACTACAACATAATCGGTAAAGATGTTTGCATTTGGTCATCAGCTGCAGAATGGTCCTGAGGAGATGATGAAATCTGAATGTATATTTTCTTGTAAAACCTAGGCTCTTTAAAACACAGGTAAAACACAGTGTCTCTTGGTGTTGATGCTCGAGTCAGTGATCTTCAACAGTGGCACGACCTCAAAGAGTACTTTGTAAATTATTCCGAAGTAGCAGACATGGCTATTAGAGCTATGGAGAAGCCATTCTGGTACCTCAGAGGAGTTGGCTTCATTTACAATATTCTTGACCCATGTATCATGAGCAGAAACATGACAAATTGCTTACCAACTATATGCAAAGTGAAGCCTTCAAATTCTGAACCATTGGAATTTAGGGTTCTTGTATTCCCCACACTGAACCCATCTTCCAAGTTAGTATCGCTGATCGGAAGCAAGTCATGATTGTTAGTTTAAACGTTTGGATTCGGCTCTGTCTGGTTGACGAAATCCCAGAGTTAGTGAAAGGGATATGCTGACTACCAGAATGCTGCGATGTTTGTACACAAAGAAGTCAATGACCTGACAAAAGAGCAGTTAAGCTGATTCTAGATTATGCCCACAATATTACCATGGATGAAGTTCCGAGGCAATTTCTTTTACAAGTCGTTGAGCAAATCGATGCCATATTCCAGACTTCAGCAAAACGGCTCTCAAATATGTGTAGAATTCCAGGATATATTTAACGAGTTAGTGTTTGTACTGTTAAATGTTTCATGACTGGAAGATATTTTCGAAGTATTTCTGTAGAATGATTCTTGGAAATGGTGAAACAACTGTCATTAATCATTGTTTCTTTTGCCCGGATAATATATGCCAGACTACCTTTGTTATGATCTGTCGGCATTTACTACATAACGTATGTATATGGCAAACTGCCCAGATGCCTGGGGAAAGGCTTAGATTGCTCCAATCAGGTTGCAATTTTTTGTGGGATCTTATATTGGGTACGCCCCGTTTCGCAAATCCCGTTTCGCCAAAAAGAAAGCAGATTAACAGCTTTTGCCTCAGGGGCCAGTCCCGTTTCGCCAAATACCGTTTCACCAAATATCATTCACGAAATTTTAGGCACACGAAACATTTAAAACATTTAAACACGAACATTTATAACATGATAATGGTCAGACATTTACAGAGAAACACTCGTTTTGCAGAATCTCATTTTGAAAAATAATTTGTTTCAAATTACGTGCCTCACTCGCGCTGCCGCGCTCGCTGCGTCTAAACACATAATATCAGAAACTACAACTAATAAAAAATTACTAACAATTAGGCATGCTCTTTAACTTCTGCAATGTAAAACTTTTGAAGAATATTTCGATTCTGAGAAACGGGATTCTGCAAAACGGTAATTCCTGTTTGGAAAAGGTTAACCATCACGTGTATAACTAACTATTCTTAAAAAAGAACCTTGTCATTGACGTAGTGACGCCGAAGCGTCCTGAACAATTATATTTAAAGCACACATTTTTCCGTCTGTATTGCCAGTTTTCAAAATGCTAATAAATCGACTGGGCTTTTCTACCACTGCTTGTTTCTGTTAAATGTTTGTCTTTTAAAGCCCCATTACATAGTATCAAGGTATTAAATTTCGTGTACGTAAAATTTTGCGAAATTCGTTTTGGCGAAACGGGATTTGGCGAAATGGGATTTGGCGAAACGGGAGTTCACCCTTATATTGACGATTGGAATGGGAAAAATCCTTTGGCGCAAGATTTTGATTCACTTTATTTTTTTTTCCCCCACCCTAGTGAGCAGGTTTATCATCGCCACTGCCAAAGCAAGGGAAAGTAGGATGGGGAAGGGGAAGGCGGTGTTGGAATTGCACTGCTTAAGAACCCCTTCTTTACCTGAGGAGCAAATAATTTACAGGAATAGATAATGGGGTAGCGAGCTTATTTTGAGAAACCACACAGTGGCAAAGAAGATAACTACAGCCACGCGTCTGCTATAGTGTGCAGTGTTACGGGGTGGATACCAGATACTAAGGTAGATTTAGCATAATAATATGCTCTCATTTTAAACTAATTGAAACTTCGTGTTAATGAAATGAATTACTTAATTTTTCTTAAGAATGCATTTACCGATCCTCGCAACCATTATGCTTCTCCCATGTTGATCCGTGTATGGTAGAAGGAACTGGAACTTTTCTTCAAGCAATGCTGGTGTAGCAGATGGTCGGTAGTTAACAAAGATTTCTGGAAATCTCACTCGAAGTTTGTAGTACCGCTTTACCAGTTCAAAGGCACGCTCAACATCAAATTTGCGAGCCCGCAAAAACCTCAGGAGAAAGGCGTCATCTGTTGGAGAAGTTAAGCCCACTTCACCTGAAAGAAGAAAAAAAAAGAAAAGTTAGCTTAAGATAACACAACTTTAGCCTGAGATGAGACTGAAGTTGGGGTATGCTTAGATGAAATGTGGTGTAAGCGGTGACTGGAGTTGTTCTGTAAGCTGCAATGGAATTGGGATCTGAGCTTAGACATGAGTTGTGGTCTGTGGTGACCATAGCTGAGGTTCGGATTGTGTGCGGTTTATGCTGTGCCAAAGTTGTAAAAAAAACAAAACTAAGGAAAGTTGTGGTCTAAGCTGAGACCAGACGTGTCATTAGAGCTGAGCTGTTAAAGAATCAAGGGTCATCGTTAAGGAAAATCCAGTTACAAACATATATTGAACGTGTAATTCCAAAGGAAAAGAAAGATCAAGTTACAGAAATGAAATGCACATTTAATTCCAAAAGGAATAAACAAACAAAAAAGTTGTGAGCTAACCACATTTCTGTAAGTGCCACACTGTTCTATTCACCGGTTTCTGGGTTTCATAAATACTGGCTAACTCAGGATTGTCCCCACAAACTTTAGCCCGAAATTCTTTGCTAACTCAGGGTTGTCCCTGCAAACTTTAGTCCGAAATTCTTTGTTAACTCAGGATTGTCCGCGTAAACTTTAGTCCGAAATTTTTTGCTAACTCAGGATTGTCCCCGCAAACTTTAGTTAGAAATTCTTTGCTAACTCAGGATTGTCCACGCAAACTTTAGTCCGAAATTCTTTGCTAACTCAGGATTGTCCCCGCAAACTTTAGTCAGAAATTCTATGCTAACTCAGGATTGTCCCCGCAAACTTTAGTCAGAAATTCTTTGCGAACTCAGGAATGTGCCCACAAAGTTTAGTCCGAAATTCTTTGATAGTCTCCGACTTTTTAATCCCGTCATGGCTGCTCCTTTCATGCCGCATTTAAAGTCTGCAATAAATGGAAAAGCATGTAGAATTTTTCTCGATGAAGTAATTAGGTCAATCTGCAGTTTCGTCAATGAGGTAAAGTCAGTTTTAATGTAAGACTAACCATAAGCAACATGTCACGAAAGCATGTTTAACTTGAAGCTCTGCACCATGTAGTGGTAAGCTGTAGCAGCTGCCACTTTCACAAATTACCAGCCCTACCAATCCTTTAAAAATCTAAGTCTAAAATTGTCTGCTTATTTACTGCAGCAACTGATGGCACGACCTGCTAAGTTAATATCTTGAGTAGTAAGCTGAAGCACACGTTGAAACTGATTACTAACAATTATACATTAAATTCGCAGCAGTTTCATCACAATTTCTTATGGTACTAACGCCACACAATCGGGCACGTTGTTTGCCAACGGAAGGAAGGTAAAATTTTGAAGATTTTACCCTACGCCGTATAGCTCTAGAACAAAATTATTATGCAATTAGTGAGGAAAAACTAAAACTACGGTATATACAGGGTGGTCCATAAAGTACTGGAAAATTATATGCCTAAAGCAGGCCTAATAATAGTAGCTTGAAAGTTCGTAGGCCATTAGAAAACTTTCAACATGTTACGAATTATCCTTAGTTCTATGGCATTAGGTGTGGCCTTAGGGATGTATTGGAGTCAGCTACCATCTGGTGAAGTGTTGCATGTACTACGTCTACGGTGCACATCTTTAGTCGCATCTGGTCAGTTTGTCATCCCGTTTGCTCACCTTTATTTTCATCCTAGTCATGTGTTTGTAGCCTTTCAGCAGTGTATTGAAAAGAGTTTAGCAAAGTCGTAAATAACCATTATGCTGTCGTGCCGTTATTTTATCCTTCCTTTCTTCGATGGTTGATTGCAATCTGTTTCATTCCATTTTATTCTGCATAACGTTGTGGGGGCTCAAACTACAATTATTTCTGTGTTGTAACAGCGGCCTGAGGTAGGATGCCAGCTCTACACTCTACTGAGGAACGCATTGAAAGGTTGCTGCTATGCGGTCTGCATGGATTCAGTTCTCAAACCCTTCTGCAGGTTCGAGAACAATTCCACCAACTTCATCCAGATGTACCTCCACCATGCATTAGTACCATCTCTAACTTGCTAAGGAAGTTCACGGAAACAGGTTCTGTTGCCGATGACTGACGATCAGGCGGACGCCCACGTACTTCAACAGATGAAGACCACAGTTTGGCTGTTATTCAGGCCATTGGTGCAACACCGCGCATATCACAATGGCAGCTCGCACGGGAATTGGACAGCAATTAAACAGCTATTCAGAGGATATTAAAAGCGCAAGGTTATTACGGGTTCAAACCTGCCACATCACAACATCTGTAGGAGGAGGATTTCGACAGACGACTGCAGTTTGCACAGTGGGCAGTTGAAACCGTTGATGATTATGCCACGTTTCTTCAGCAGTTGGTGATGACTAATGAAACCCATGTTTCGTTGCATGAAGAACCTAACCACCAGAACAGCCGTGAGTATGTGTTAACCAACCCATACTACACAATAGAGGAACACTAACAACATAATCCTGGGACAAATGTTTAATGTGGGTTTGTAGGTACAACGTTAATTGGCACAGTTTTACTTGATGGAATGCTAAATGCTGAACGCTACTTTCAACTGCTGCAGACTGAGATTCAACCAGCTATCGAAGCCGTGCTGCCTTTGGCCTTCCGGCATACTGCTTGGTACCAGCATGATGGAGCACCTCCTCACTTTGGCACGATTGTTAGAGAATGGTTGGATCAGATATACCAAGGGAGGTGTTTTGGGCGGGGAGGTCCAGTGGAATGGCCACTAAGAAGTCCGGACCTAACCCCACCTGATTTCTTCCATTGGGGTTTTTTGAAGAGGCGTCTTTCAGCTACAGAACACCACCCACACAAAGCGACACAGTGCCTAACCCGTTCACCCATATTGTTACAAACATTAGCAATCATGTCTGGAGTTATAGTCTGACAAATATCAACAATGCACTGACGCAGATCCTGGACATTGTGTGGGTGGAGCTGCGTCAGCGCATTGTTGATATTTGTCAGACTATAACTCCAGACATGATTGCTAATGTTTGTAACAATATGGATGAACGGGTTAGGCACTGTGTCGCAGAACAGGGGGAACAATTTGAAAATGTTGTGGTGAACTAGGGCAGATGTAAATGAACCCGAAGTTACTAATTTGGCCAATTATCATTACGAACGTTGGAAGCAATCAGAAGGGCATCATTTGTTTCCTTTTTCCCCAGTTTGTTCATTTAGAATCCGTACAACATGAGAGATCGGAAGAGATCCCTGCCCACAAGCTGTGAAGGCCTAGTATAGGCTTATTTTAGACCTATTTTAGGCATATATTTTTCCAGTACTTTATGGACCACCCTGTATTTTGCTATATTCCAAAATAACAGCCTTTTACGAGTTAAGTTTACAATTAAAAATTGCAATCGAAGGTAAAAATAGGTCCGAGACTACCCCATGTGACGCGGTTCATTAACACCATCTTTCAGTCAGTAGAGCGAGAACTTGCAGCCAACGCAGCAGCTTTAAACAAGTTATATATTTTTGTGTGTGCAGGATTTCGGAAACAAAGTAAACTATGAAATGTAGCTAGGTAGCACAAATTACAATAGCAATTCTTAATTGGTCCAAACTCAGTGCAAATCCACTTTTAAACTGAATTGTTGAGGTGTGTTATTATGCCAAGTTACTGTGTTGCGTACGATGCCAATCCAAGGTGAGTTTCATGCAATCTGGCCAGACTGAATTAAAAAAAAACTTCTTGAGTTGACAAAGAAACTGAGTATGCTTCTTCAGTGATCTATATTGTAGGAGGATTACTTTGTATGACTAGAGGTTCATGTTGAACTCGTGGTGCCACAGAGAATGCAACAATAACAAACGGTTACAGAAGACACTGTTTAGGAAAACAAATGCATAAATTTAGCTGTAAGAGACTCATTACCAGATTTGGATAATCGAACACTGTACATTTTCGATGTATTTTTGCTTATTAACTTATACATATCTAAACAGAATAATAATAATTACTAAAACGTCAATTGTGCCGTAAGAAAGGGGTTATGTGATTGAAGATTCACTTTATTTGTTAAAATGTACACGGATAAAATTTGGATGATTTTTAATCGAAATAATCAAATGTACAATTGAGCAAATTGCATCTGTTTAGGTGCTATTGTGCTTTACGTTTTAAATGTATGATTCGTCAAGCACGACAGCACTTAAACAGATGCAATATTCTCAATTGCACATTTTATTATTTTAATTGAAAATTATCAATTTTTACCCGTGTACATTTTAACAAGTGAAAATTCAATCATATAACACCTTTTTTACGGCACACCTGACGTTTTTGTTTGTAATCCGTGTACCTTTTTTACGGCTATGGGGTCGCGCAACAAAGGTTTATGCATGCTGTCGATTGTTGCTGGCCACTTGAAACATTTCAAGTCAGCTTTGAAAGCCTGCATCTGCGAAATAAATACGCAATTCTATCGTTTTTAGCTGCCAATTTCAAGGCCTCGAAATTAACAAGGCAGCTTAATTCGGTTTAAAAATATATGCGTTTAGCTGAAACACTAATTCTTTCAAAGGGTCAAAGGGTTCATTTCATTCAATTCTTTCATGATTATTTATTCGGAGCCCTGGCCCGAAGCCGTACGCCCCATCTAACATCATACAAATCACTATAACTACACCATTCTTTCCTTTCCTTTGATTTTATTGAGGCTTGAACCATGAGTCGAACGCCCCAGCCAACCTTAGAAACTAGTACACAACAGCACAACTACACTAGCTCAGTGCCACACCAACACCATGACTACTCTACAAACGGAGCCACGCACTGATCCCACTGAAAAACTGCAAAACCGTACTCCACCATCAAGCGCCACCCACAGCACACTCACCACAGCAGGGCCCACAAAATCTCATTCTCATTCTTTAATTTTACCGTTCAACAATCAACTTTTTAGCAAAGACATAACACGTGCACGAAGAATGAATCTAGAGTTTACTGAGTGGCATTGTTCCCTAAATACAATGGTTAAAACAATGTAAAACAATCAAAATGATCGTTTAGGCTCCCGTAACTCCGGAATGGATCGACCAATCGAAAAAGTGGTCCCTGTAAGGTTGAAGCCCAGGGACATTTTTGGCTTAGATCATGTTTCAGATTTTAGGAATATAGGTGCAGTAGTTTTTTCCGGAAACCGTGTCAGCCAAGAACAAGAACAACAACAAGTGAATAGTTTTCAAATTTACGTGTGGTTCCCTACTTTTACTCTTGCACGAAATTGCATAAAAGTTGGTGTAAACTTGGGAAAAGTTGCTATCTACTATCTGGCCAAGTTTAGTCGAAATAGATTGAATAGAAACGGAGAAATTAATAGTTTTAGTTTTGCTGGAGAGAGGACTTCAATCATGATAAAAACGAGTTGCAGTGTTGTAAAAACGGCCACCCGTCTAATAATAACAATAATAATACTGCGTTGATTCTGCGTTAATTGTCAACAACAATGTCTTTACAAATATGCACACTACCTCTGGATGGCAGCGCTTAGCACGGTTTACACCACCTCTCAATGGATAGCAACACAGTCTTCACCGCTGCCTCCAAATTAACAACGTTGTTTAGTTTGAATATTTCGTAGCCTGTTAACCTGACGTGGCAAAGCCGTATGAATCAGTACCATGTTATTTTAAACGCACGCATTCTTTATAGTTTGTTTGCTTTCTGCATTTAAAAGGTTTCTAATACGACGAATTTCTTCCACTTTAGTATAAAGTTCTCAATTTGCTTCTTGAAGGTCCATTTGGAGTCAATCCGAAAGTCTACATTACTTGTTTCACCTTCATTTACAATGTTGTAGTGTTTGTTGAGTATAAGTTTACAGAGTTTACTATTATTTTAGGCTGGTCTTGCCCTCACTAATAAAAGCCTAATTTCAAACAAACCAAGAATGCATTTTTTTAAATTCGTGCTGAAGTGTAGAATTTATACAGTCATAGCTAGCAAACATAATCAGCAAAAATATATTGTCGCCAAATAACAAAATTACAAATCTGTCAACAACGTCATCAACAGTACGGTGCGCAGACCTCCGAGGGGGCAGTGACAACTTTAGTGAAAGGGCACCGTGCATTTTTTCTCTGAGAACTGTTTTTTTTTATTTGTGTTTACCTTTTTCCGTCACTTTCTTGGCCTTTTTTGCCCCTTTTGGGTTTTTTTTGGTCGTTTTAGGTCCTTTTATGACGCAACACCAGTAAATGTTGACACAAAAAGACCAATTTTCTTTACAAAAAGGGCATTTCGAGAAAAGCCCTTTTCGAAAAGCCCCCCTCATGTGCACGTCACATCAATATCATTAATGAAATAAACAATACTGGGCCCAACACAGAGACTAATGAGACACCATGTTCTATCTTTAAAATATCACAGCTTTCCATATCGATTCTAGTGAACACCATGCAATCATTCATGTAATTTTATTGTTCAATATTTTACCATGAAGGTCAGTGTGTTGGCATTTTGCAAACAAAATTTTGTGATCTGTGGCATCTTTTTTGTAAACCAGTCAGTATGACAGGATTTCACCTGCTAATTTTAGGTAATTCAGTTTTCTGTAATTCCTGCAAAATTATTTCATTAATGGTTCTCACTGCGTCACTCGATTTCTTTTTATTTCCTAATCCAAATTGCCGCTGAGACTAATAAATTATTTGCGCTTACAAATCCAAATATTTATTTATTTTTTGACCGCAAATAATTTTTCTGTAATTTTGTCAATGATTGGGAGCAGACAAATTAACCCGAATATATTCATGTCAGCACTTGACCATGCTTTGTAGAGTGGTATTAGCATTTGGAATTTAAGATTTTGGCCAGGTTACCATAACAATAAATTTATTAATTAGTTTAGAACAGTACAATGAAATTTATTAGTCTTCAAGTGTTTTATCAAGAAGCCATCCACAGTATTGGAGTTTACTTTTTTTTCATCAGCAAGACAATACAAGCGCATACAATGTTTTCAACTGATGCATAATATATTCTGATAGCACTGCAAATCGAAGTTTTATATTTCTGCAATACATCCTGTTCTTTGTGCCTATTTTTATTTCTGTAGTTGACAGTGAGTGCTGCACAAGTTTGTTTTGCGATTGTAAATATATTTCGGAAACAGTGGCACAGTGGCTTCATTTTCCAGTAAGGGCAGCTAAAAAATAAAGCCCACTGAAACTTTGCCCCGCCACATTTTCTTTCGAAGTTGGCCGGAACAAAAACTACCGATAACAGCAGCTGCAGTGACTACCTAGTCACGACCAGTCTTCTGCCCAGTTTCGCCACTTCCAATGATGAGGCGCAGATCTCTATCACGCACTGCAACAGCGACCTCTATTATACATACAATCTAAAAGCAGTAACCATCACAATTGCCGGTTAAAAGTGTGTTAGCTTTAAGGCCCGTTTTACATTTTAGGCATAATTGTCAGCCATTAGGCCTAATTTTTACCCGCAGTTTTAATTTTTGCATTTACCTATTCATTTATGCAACATGGTGCACCCCCGGGCACATTGTTGCAGTGTTACAACATCATGTGCAAAGTATATAGATCGGTGGAAGGGGAGTGATGGGAGACACGTGACGTAGAGACGGAGTCATAATATAGTGTTGTTGATGAAGCCAGCAGTGACTCGCAGCAACTTGACGTTGCCATGGCAACGTGCTTTTAGGGCTTTTTTTAAACTGTAGTTTTAATTTCGTTAAGTAGCAGGTAGACTTAATGGAGAATTTGGTTCGACAGTAAGCCTATTCATTCATGCAACAATGCGACGATACTTTTAAATGAAACTAAAATCCTTTTGTTTTTACGGCTGTGCGTTATTCTTACGATTTCAAATCGACGAACAAATGTTATTATTTCATTTAGTTACGTCGCGGAAGCCTATCAGCCATAAGGAAGTAACGATGTTTTAGTTTGTCGTGCTTTTAAACTAACTATTGACACTGCATCCAACATTGTAAACCGTGGTCGTCTCCATCTGGTACCGTTGCGAAGTTGAAAAAAAGCGATGGACGGACGGAGAAAGTCGTTGCAAGTCTTCACAGCCAGTACGGCTGTACAGAAGACTAAAAATGACACAAGTTCGTCCTAAACGAATTTCAGTAGCCTATTGGTTCCACGAAGCAGAACAGGAAATGAAGCAACAAGAAAGAAAAAGCACGTAATCGCTAATCCTAACTTCAGTCATTAATGACCTATAGAGATTTAGCCATTGAATTAGATATTCTGATAAACTGTTCATCAATTTTGGTTCTCGTTAAACTCACAAACTTTTGTGAATATTCTGCAGCCAAATGGTGGATTAGGCAAGTAGGGGTATAGGAGGATTAGCGCTGCTTTCTACTCTTTATACTTGCATTCAAAGCTTGGAATTACCTTCCAGGGAAATGCGACTTGCATAGAGAACAAATGGAAAAAGGGCAGGAAGACATGGGCCTAGACCTAATCATGAAATGTAAAATAAATACCGCCGTGCGTGTTAACTCGTTGATTTACAGTAAGTTTAACAACATATTTACAAAGGTTTGTAGAGCACATCTCGGCTTGCATTACTTCGAATATGAAACACTTAAATTTTTGTTTTGTGTTCCTTCTTTTATTTAATGGACACTAGTAGAGCTCTTCGAAATTCTTGTCTCAGTGTATTACTTTCAGTAGGAATTTAAAGATGATTGGGGACATCTATAAATTCTATAAACATCTACAAATTCTTGCTATGGTGACTATCATGCCCATTCGTCAGAAGAGGCAATAGTAAATAGGACGTCATCGATAACCTGACCCCTCTTTCTCTGTTCAAAGTGAACTCACCATTGACAATGCTTGACTGGAAAAGTTCAGGATTAAGTGAGAGTGTACCTTTGCGTCCACTGACTAGTGGAGTGTTATTCGACAGTTAAAGATGGCTGTCTGCTAGGAAGCATATGTTCAGGTTGGTATTACCCTTCATTTTCAAGGTAACTGGTGGGTTAGATAAGCCACTGAAATAGGGTGACTCCTGCATTTTAGTGAGGAAAGTACCAAATTTGGCACAACTGCTAATTTAGGTATACTGATGAAATCTGGATATAAATAAATAAATAAAAACAATTTACCACCAACACGTGGAATGACTGCGGAAGGGCACTGATGGTTCATAACACCGAGCCTAGAGTGGTGAATTTCTCAAACCGGAAGTGAAAACAGGAAGTGCCGATTTTTAGCAGTGAGCCAAACCAAAACATAGCTTGACCAGTACCCGTCAATGAGAAAAAGTGTTTAAAGTGTGGCACATCATACCTTAATACTGCTCTTCACATTTCAGGGTATGACAAGCCCTGACTGAAAGGCAGCTTAAGGGTGCAAACAAAAGTGAAAGGTACAATTTTTGGCGAAATATCATATATTTATCAATTTCTACTACACCGTTGCTTTTACAAAAATATTAAGTGTGAACATAAGTAAAGTATTGAATTAGGTCCTTTTCTTGTCTATATAAAATATTCGTGAAGTTCAGTGGTTATTAGCAGCTATGGCATCAGATGGCATAGTGTAAGTATAAATTTCGTATACATGGAGGAAGTAAACGCATGTCATGATCATGCTACCAGCAGGGCTACCGCAAAGGGCGACTCGTTGTTTATTGTACATCGACGATGTTGTTTGTCCTATAAGTGGGCATGTCACGTGACCTACACAGCAAAGGGATAGCTTTCAACAGCATCCCCTTAGATCAGTTTCAATGCAGTCGTAGGAGTTAATACCTGATGGTCCACTTGCCTCAGAGGTTACTCATAAGCTGAAAAGTAACATTAAACTTCTTGCACCCACAAAACAATCAATCCAACTAAGGACATTTTCAGGTTTATGTAGTGAAGTTACACGGCTATGAAAGAACTACAATCCTGAATGTGCACCAGAAAATATGTCCCTTATATCATGTCAGTTTAAAATATGGCTGCACCGATGTCGAATGGATGTTGGGAAATTTTCACAAAAATATCAATATCACTGGAACCATTTGTGATAATCACCGAAATCCGACAAGCTTGCTGATAGTCAGTTGGAACACTGTTGGCTGTATCACTTGCCTTGTTCATGATAACAACGCCAGCCCTGTTGTTGAGCTTTATATCTCCTGCACCCCAAACTCTTGCACACCACACTCAATTACGCTTTCTTTGAATTTCCTTCTTCCATTAATAAAAGCATTTACTCCTTTTGATCCTTGCACACGCGTTTTCGGACTCTTAGATCAAGCGGGGAGCTTCCTTCGTTAAAGTTGGAGGAACAGTCCGATGTTGAACAATTTTTTGCAAGTTCTGGCTTTTTAAGACTGTGGCAACGAGAACTCAAGTCAACAACTGACTCTTCGATATGTGGGTCGGGGCATTTCACTTTATGGAGGCGTTGACAAGCAAAAGTATTAGCTTTGTTACACGCAACACTTGAAGTTAAGGATGAAGAGTAGCATATGCCGTAGTAATAATAGGTTTTCCCAGACCTCTTGCAAACAACTTCTGGAAATGCCATTCGAACCGCCAATCCAAGTTCTCTGTGGCTAACATATTGGCCAGAAGCATTTTCCAGGTTGGAACGAACTTCACTAACAGAAAGCCTGTTGTGAGGGTGGACGTTAAATAATTCTTTCAACCTGGGGGAAAAAAATTTTGTTAAGGTAAGTAAAACACGAGCACACAATTTTTTTTCCCGGTGGAACAAGGAACACCGAATTAAATCCTAGCTGGTTTTCAAATTATCTATGCACTGGGATAAAGAGGGTGTTGGCACCTTGGGAGAAAGTATTCAGTTCCATCCTACCCTTATTTTACTGTGATTATAAATT
>JAHWFP010159975.1:55048-84293 GCA_023313725.1 Lithobius niger | reverse complement strand
GGGGGGGGGGGTGATGAATCTTTTTTGGAAATTTTGACAACTTAAAATGCAATTTTGGAGGTCCAATAATGACTTTGTCTTCCAGTATAGTCTGTGACTTTTTGTGTGACAATCCCCCCCCCACCCTTGACGGGGCCTAAAACATTATTTATGAGCCCCACCCTCTCGACAAGGTCCCAAACATCCATGACCCCCGAATTTCCTCCACCCCATCCTCCCCCTGCCCCGGCATTAAATAACGACAGGTCCCTATCTGTGCGCTCTTTTGGAAACAGGGTCCTGACTCCCTAGGCCTAGAATTAAGTAATGAAGTAAATCAGCACTATAAGAATAAACAAGTGGCTGCAGCGACTGCCTAGTCGCACGGGTCTTCTGTACAGTTCCTCCATTTCCAATGTTGAGGTGCACACCTCTATCATGCACTACAACAGCTATCTCTATTATACTAATCTAAAAGCAGTAACCATGACAACTGCCGGTTAAAAATGTGTTAGCTTTTAGGCCTATTTTACATTTTAGGCGTAATTGTCAGCTTTCAACCGGTAGTTTTAATTTCGTAAGTAGCAGCTAACGGAGATTTGGATTGTACGGTAAGCGTATTCATTTTTGCAACACGGTACGCCTTCGGGCATACAGTTACAGTGTTACAACGTAACGCGCAACGTAGTCTATATATAGATCAGTGGTAGTAAGGAAGTGACGAGAGAGACGTTGTTGATGAAGCCAACAGCGACTCGTAGCAATTTGACGTTGCCGTGGTAACATGATTTTAGGCCTAATTTTCATTTTTTGGGCCTAATTTTTTTTAACGCAGTTTTAATTTCGTAAGTAGCAGATAGGCCTGATGGAGAATTTGGTTCGACAGAAAGCCTATTCATTCATGCAACAATGCGACGAGACTATTTTAAACGAAGCTAAAACCCATTCGTTTTTATTGCGTGTTATCTTAGGATTTCAAATTGACAGTCAAACGTTATTATTTAATTTAGTTACGTCGAAGAATTCTATTAGCTCTAAGGAAGTAACGATGTTTTAATTTGCCATGTTATTTAACTAACTTCTCACACTGAATCTGACGTAGTAAACAGTGGTCGTCTCTATTAGGTAACCGTTGCGAAGTTGAAAAAAGCGACGGACGGACGGACAAAGTCGTTGCAATAGTCTTCTCAGACGGTACGGCTGTACAGAAGACTAAAAAGCCAAGCAGCGCACAAACATATAAAAAGCACGACGTTTCGAGGTTACTTTCATCTCGTCATCAGATGCATTAAATCCACAAAAGTTTCGTCAACATGTTAAAAACACAGTTCATGACAGCATCAGCATAAAGTAGTAAAATTTTGGAAATAATTGGAAATAAAACATAGAAAAACTATTAAAAGCAACCTAAGCTTAACCTGGGCAAAACAGGTAATCTTTATTAGGGCCAGACGACTTCACCCTTGCGGACGCAGAGGTGAAGTGAAGTCAGGTGGCTGGTGCTTCTGTTTAAATACTATTTTGGTGGAAGTTGGTGGGGGGGGGGGGAGGGGGTTATAGTTTGAAGCAAACCAATAGATTCCAAGCCTATGTAGAAGTGGACGTATTCCTCGATATTTTTATTTTCAGTCATAATGTGATTGTTCACGGGAGGTAGGTGTCAGGGGATGACAAGTGATTCGCAGTTAATTCTTGAAAGAAGTTTATTATCAATTACGAGGATGGGCCCTACGGTAATGGCGTGTGCCCTGTATTTAACCCATCTGGATAGCTTCCCGTAGCAATGCAATACTGTACTAACGAATTGGTTTCATTTCTGAATTTAAAGTTGGATTTATGTGCCGTGATTATTTCCTGTGCTTCTGTTGCTTAGCTCTGTTGCTCTAAGCTTCTGGGCGGGCATGCTGGGTGGGAGCATGGTATCCAAATTGTATTTTTGGTTGCTAGGTTACTTTCTTTCTTATCATCTGTTTTTTTCAGGTATTGTGACGGAGCTGCTTTAAGTTGGAATAAGTGGTTCATCAATGCTTTGGAAGTATGGCACGGAAAAATAATAATCTGGTTTGATGTAGGCTTGCTTGCTTGCTTGGTTGAAGGGCTGCACTTATTAATCTAGCCAGGGGGTAAAACGGGTAACCGTTGACTAGGTATTTCTGCAAGGTGTACTTCAGCTCTTTTAGAGAATTGCTTTATTGGTCGTGTGCGCAATTAACGGCATTTTTGCGCACACGACTAATAAAGCAATTCTAGGTTAATAAGTACAGCCCGTCAACCAAGCAAGCAATCCTACAACAAACCAGATTTTTATTTTTCCGTTCCATACTTCCAAGTCATTACTGAACACTTCGAAAAATTTTCGCAGAAAATAATTTCAGACTTTTTTCTAGCAACCATCCCAACTTAAAGCAGCTCACAATACCTGAAAAAAACAAGTGATAAGAAAGAAAGTAGGCTAGCAACCAAAAATGCAGTATCTCGGATACCTTGTTCCCACCCAAGATGCCCGCCCAGTATGCGATTGCCCCAACCCAGAATGCCACCCAACATACAATTGCCCCACCTGTGAGATTGCTTAGAGCACATAAAACCAATTTTAAATTAAGAAATGAAACCTATTCATTAGTACAGTATTGCATTGCTACGGGAAGAAATCCAGGGCCCTTAAATACAGGGCACACGCCAAACCTGGAAGAAACAGCCATCCTCTTTACTGCCGATGAACTTTGTTCAAGAATTAATGTTCACACCTACCTTCCATGCATAATCATATTGTGATTGAAAATAAAAATAAAAAGATGAAAATAAAAAGATATCTGAAATTTATTTAAAGAATCTCTAGGTTTGCTTTTTTGTTTCTTTGTCTTTCTGTAATTTTCCGTTCTGCGTGTGTTGGTCGCGTCTGTTTTTCTCGTTTTGCACACGGCTATTACAGTGTCCGCGGCCTATCTTGAGTTCTCCGCAGAACGAACACAGATGATCGATTGTACGTTTTCAGTAGCAGAGTACCTTGTTGATATCCAAGATGGTTACAAAAACAATGGCGGCCTTCAATTAAAGCCACCCCATCCACAAAATACTTGCTGGACTCAAGATACACCGCGCAAACAATAGATGCACCCATGCAGAAACAAAATAGGTGCTAGCTTGGCCGCAAAAACAAGATGGTCGCTTTCCACAGATAAAAAAAAATGTGATTATCTATTTAAGTTTTAAAGTTATATAGTTACGTTGGGTGTAACATAACGCTGCAGGTAAGCATAGCATTTAAGTCAGCCTTAAAAAATATTTTTATTTATTTCGATAGACAATAAAATCTTGACAATAATGGTTTTTTTTCTCCTGGGATTTGCGCGTCAATAACAGTCACATTAAAATGGTAACGGCTATTTTTTTTTTTTTTTTGCTGCATGGCATGTACAGCTCGCTGATTCGCTTTGTACTAATTACAATAGATTAGAAAGTTACTAAATACAGCATCTCGCCTCTTCCTAGCCCACGCGGGGCCCTAGCGGCAGTTGCGGCCACTACTACCTCTGACAATGTTTCGTTTTCGTACTGCTTCGAAGGCAAAAGCATTACGAAAGGTGTTAGTGGCCGAAACTACCACCAGGGCCCCTGGTAGGCTTGGAAGAGGTGAGATACGATATCTTCTTAAAAGGGGGTTGCGACCAAACGAAAATTTTGGAGCATCACGCGCCATCGAGCGCTATGTATAGAGCAGTGACATTTGCCGCCATATTGGCACCAGTATGGGTTTTGGAGGGCATAACTACAAGGTGCACTACATAAAAATGGAGGGAAAAAACAACGGAAGAGCGGATTTCTTAGGCTTAAAATAACGTTTTCTTCTCCAACAACAAAAATCGCGCGTTTTAGGTCTAAGAAATCACTCTTCACAGCATCGGCTTCAGTATGACGCCCTTCTGTTTCTCTCTGCAGTGCCAATATTATATACAATAATACTACGTCGTGTCACTGCTCTATAGGATATTACCCGTTTTCCGAGTGCTGAGAGCTAACAATGTCGAGACGCGCAGCGTCGAGACATTGTTTGGATCTCAGCACGAAGAAAGCGGGTGATGTCCTATTTATTTCCAGGTTTTTGCCTCTCAGTCCGACGAGTATTATCGGCTGCGTTTGGTCGCGCTCGGTGAATGTGTGTGCTCGTGCTCGGTGATTATTGCAGGCGGAGCCGTATTTCTTGTTCCTTTTTTGTTATGGCAAAACAAGTTATGGAGTTAGGGCCTTAGGGCTTCGGGCAGATGACCAGGAGTGGTTAACGCTCGTTAAACCCTTTGAAACCCTTTGAAGTTATGGAGTTGAGGATCTATTTGACTTGTCCAAGAGACCATGATGAAGACAATGCTGACAATAATGGCTTATAAGATGCTGCTAACAAAGATAATGGTAGTAATAAAGAACAGTTATGACACATGTTTTCTGGTGGAACTATTAATTTTAATGAAGGTTGCAGCGTTATTTTCAATTTTAAGTAGCCTATATATAATGATTTAATTAGCAAATAAGCATATTTGAAGTCTTACAACGCATAATTCATTAGTTAATTTACTGTGGTTCGTGACATTTAAATAAAAAAATACTTGCTTAATATTTTTTATTATTTTTTTATTTTGGTGTATTTCATTAATGACATTCCAATTGCCAGTGTATAATTTACGAATTCGTTAATTTGCTGTAGATGCTGACACTTAAATAAAAAAAATTCTTTCTTAACGTTTTTAAAAAAAAATTATCTATAGCCGGTGTATAATAATCATGAATGCATCCGCCAGTTTAGTGCTGAGAGCCAATCCGCCATTTTGATGCAAGATATCGGCTCTCAGCACTGCAATGGCGGATATATTGCACTGTGCGTGTTTGTTTCATTGTTGCACTCCTGCATCGTTACATTGTTAAAAGAGGACTGAGAGGCAAAAACGGGGTTATAAATAGTTCTCTCCAGTGCTTGATCGCAACAAGCAAAGGAATCCACAAAGAAATATCTCGTAACACAACAAACAAGCGGTGAGCCCTTTGAATTATTGAGTAAAAAATTTGCTACGTCCTCGTGCACCTGGAAGCAAGCTGTAAAAGTTAACGATATTATTGTGTGCGTGGCGCATCTTGAGTCCTGCAAGCATTTTATGAGCGGCTACGTCCTCCTGGAGGGGGCGGTGTTAATCGACGGCCGCCATTGTTTTTTTTAACCATCTTGGGTATCAAAAAGGCACTTTGCTACCAAAAACGTACAGTCGATTATCTGTATTCGTTCTGCAGCGAACTCAAGATAGGCCGTGGACACTTTAATGCTACTAGATTATGCCACAGTAGAATATAACGAAAATACCCTGGCGCTATCTAGTGACAGTAATAACGTTGATCTTAACAGATGGCTCTCAGGTGCACGAGGATACCCCAAATTTTACCCAATAATTGAGGAGGGACGTGGCTTGTTTGTTGTTTTTAAAGGGATTGCTTTGTGCATTTTTTTGCTTGCTGCGAGAGAGAACTCAACAGGGCTAGATGCTGCAATGTTAATGTGGTGTCAACCTGCCTTTAATCTAAACTGTGCTACTAATCCGTCACGAATCTGTTTCTCTTGTTCGTCTAGCTCCAGTGATGTAAGCGTGACGTAGTGCTGCAGGTGATGCACCACTTCAAAGAAAAGAAACGCACCAGTACGGTACTTCGAGCAGCAATCCCAGAGTTCGGAAAAAGGAGACAGGAGAAGCCATGGTAAGATAAAACCGTCATCGTGACCTGAAAATAAAGTCATTGACTGATATGTCTTAGCACGAATATCAGTGAAGAGAGCCAGCTTCAATAATTTTAGCCATGTCTCGTTCGGTTTGCAAAATGACATTGTGTTACTTAACGATGACGGCACTGTCTCGTCCGTGGCTCGATTTTCCGAACACCAGTAATCCGACAGTAAAATACAGGATGATTGCGCACAAACATAACATTCTTGATAAATAAATAACAGTATTTATACCATTCCTACGTTGAACCTGAAGATGAACTTTGCAGCGTGTACTAAAATCGGAATCATATCGGAGTTGGCAAAAACTTTGTTATATAATTTAAAAATTCTTAGCTCGGAAATAAGTGTCCTGTTTACTCCATCTAGCACGAAACAGTAGCAGCTTAAAGTCATAATTTTGTGGCAAGGACACAATCCAGCCAACACGGCACGTTCGCAATTCACACTGTAAATACACAACGTAACAAACGCAACATTCGGTTTTCGGTTCAATTGTAAGCTTGTCACTACCGGTGGTAAGCCTTCTCAATTCTAAGCTGATGGCAAGCTGTTCCTCCTTTTATAATAAACTGAAGACATCTTTAACTCAGTTAAAAGATATCTGCAATTCTTTCAAAGATATAGGCAATTCATTTAAAGCTATCTGTAATTTTCTGTAATTTATTTAAAGACATCACCAATTCAATTACTTATATCTGTAATTCAATAACATATATATATATATATATATAATTCTTCACATATAAATGAATTTGATATCTTCAAATGAATTACAGTTATCTCTAATCAAATGCAGATGTAGCTAATAGAATTGCTGATATCTGCAAATATTTTTTGACATCTTTAAAATAATTGCAGATATCTTCAAATGAATTAAGCGCATTTGCAATTCTAAAAGATGAGCTAGGGGACTACGCAACAAGTATTAATTGCGTCAGCCCTAAGACTCCCAAGGGTCCAACTTCTTAGGATATAGACCCCAAACGGCAGCTGGAGATCTATGTCCAAAATCGCTGGTGTTTATACAGCCGTAAACGATAGATTCCCGCCCTTGTATTTCGTCTAACAACCTGTTTCTTTACTACTAAATTACGCGTGCCGAGCCGCGCTGGTCTAATTTGGCCACTAAAAAATAAGCGGGCGGACAATTACTTCTCATTGTAGTTTTATTTCTCTTTGCTCCAATCAAGATCTAAGGCCGCATCTCTATGTATAAGCTATAATTTCAATGTTACAATCAGGGCCACCAAGAGGGCGGGGGGGGGAGGTAGCAAATGGGGCTGTTTACCCCAGACCCGGCAGGCTCCAAGATTTAAAGGAACCCGGACCGTCACCCACACCAAAGCCAGAATAAGGGGTTTTCAGGCCCTCGGTTTAAACCTACCAAAGAAGGGGTAGCACAACATGGAACTCATTGGTAGCACAAAACTCATTGGTAACCCCAGTGGTAGCACAACAGGGGACTTAATGTTTTCCTTAAATTGTAGGGGAAATTTCCCTTGGACCCTGGTTACAGTCATAGTTGCAGAGAACTGATATCCGGAAAAGTATTGTTGTTTAGTGGCAGATGACGTATAGCAGGGTGAACAACACTAAAATAATTCAAATCCAATCAAATCTAACCGGAAATCGGGTAATACTTTTACGGACTTTTGTTGCAAAAACTTCCCAGCAAAACGTTCATCTTCTAGACCACGCTTTAGTCTTGCATTATTTCAGTCTGCGCCAAAATTTCGACGAAATGTCCTGTTAGCCTTTAGTTGCACGAATTAATTTCGGATACTTTTTTTGGGGTCAGTCGTGGGATTCGAACCAGCATTCGCTTTGTTTGGACACGAGGACGCTGACCACTTGTCTAATGCTGATCGCTTTGCTCGGGTCCACGGGGCCCCTTCGCAAAGTTCAAAAGGGGAACACCAGGAGAACACCTCAGGAAGGGCGGGGGGGGGGAGTAGTATACAAACCCTACACTGCCGGAGGCGTGCAGTGCATTACGGGGGCAGTCAGGGGACCAGGGACAGGGTTGGGGAGTGTGAGTTGGGGGGGGGGGGAGAGTCAGAAATTGAAAGCACCAGTTACTTTACTAACACGACGAAACACCGCGAGAGGCTAACTCCAGGAAATTCAATTCAATCACCGTGCAGCATGCACGGGTCCAGCTAGTTTTTTTTAAATAATGGACGATGCAAGTGGCGATATAACATATCTGCAGCTTCTGAACAGAGCCGAAAACCGTGCTCTTTTAAATCGACAAAGTGTGGCATCAGCTGGCAGAAACGAAATAAGAAGCAAAAGTTCCTTTAAGTCTACTTAGGTCATCATTTTTCGTGGTCGTGACGTCATAGCAGCGATTATTTATCCTCCCAACGAACAAAACAGCGCAAATTGAAAAATGATGTTTACGTTCTGACAGCTTAAACTTGACTGGCTTCAATGTGTTTTTGGCGCCAAAAACCAGCCTCAAATTGCCAAACCTTGTGGAAAAGGCCGTTTCGGCGGAAACCGCGCAGTTTCGTGACGATCTAGACAGACATGTTCTTTCTTCGTGGTAGTTTAAGAACCAAACGATTTTTTAGTGTCAAGTGTATGAGTAATTATGTACATTTTTATTACGACGCTTGAGGTGAAATTCTTTGACCTTTACAAGACGAAATTCTGCGGAAGCTTGGCCAAGAATGCTTTCATTAATCAAGAATGAAAGTTAGAGGCTCGAAATGGGCCCAGATTCCGCCGTAGTCCGTAGGTATTGTTTGATACGCTGGATAGCCATTTTCTAGATTCTACATTATTTACCAGGAGTAAATAATATTAAAAATTCAACAGTGGTGTACAACTCAGTAGCTAGTCTCTTTGTAAAAGGCATCCAAGTGACATTTTGGACCAACAGAAAGACTGAGATTAATGGACGACAACGCGTTAGGTACAGATTCTGCTGTAAAATTACGTCAATACAAGTCTGGCCTGTATCTTCCTATAGAGAGGTAACAAATTGTTGTTATCAGTTACAAAATTTTTCAAGAATTCTTTATAACATCTTGGATTTATCGCGGTTGTTTAAGGCTGAATTGCCACTCATGGAGGAATGGTTTGTTTACTATATGCGTTGTGTTTAACTAATCTATAAAAGCTAGGCCAAACCACCTTTAGTAAGAACTATAATGGTCGCGCCCTTTCTTGAGTCCTCCCATGATGCAACGCAAATTATCGAGTGAACTGTACTGGCAGCAAGGTGCACTAAAAGAGCTGAAAAAAGTGGCGGCCACTCCACGTTCTAAACTTCGTAAAAGAAAAGCTAACCACAGTCAAGCCAAGGAAGTAATTGTAATCGTTGCGCGTTGATATCAGCAAGATGTATTCCCCAACAGTACCTTGCCAAGTAAGAAGGATTCATTAAAGGCTACTGCAGAATACACCCGAGTAAGTTATTCTACCGTAAATAGAATGCAAGGACAACAAATTTGGGTTTGGAAGAATCTCCCTGAGCTTGACTATTGATCAAAACAAAGTCTTTTGTGACACAACAAATATGGTTCACTTTCAGACCCACCAAATAGTGATAAGAGCCAGACGTCCTGTATTATCAGGTAGTACTGAATAAACGTTCGTTTCCCACTTATTGTTTTTTCTAAAAAATAATATATACAAAATTTACGACCCCCCCCCCCCCCAATCAATCCCCACCTAACACACGTTTTGGGTATAGCGCACCAATAATATATTTTGTACGATCTGAGGGGAAAAAAGAAATAACTACAAAAACAGCTTCGCTTAAAAAAAAAATAAAAAAACACACACCCTCAACCTCGTATCTCTATACAAATGTACAACTCGGGAGGCGCACAAGCGAACAATAAGTTTTTCAGAATAAAAACCGTGAATTACAATTTCACCTGCAATTTCAGAGAACAAGAATCATATAAAATGTTCCCTAAAATTGTAGATCTGTTTCTGGTTAGTTTTGTCTGAGACCCAAACCTAACGACACGAATGAACAACTCAATTGGTTGTTCATTTGATTTTGTGTGCTTGTGAATTTTCATGGAGTTGCCGTCAGGGGCGTCGCACACTCACAAAATTAGGGGTAGGGGTTAGGGGGCTAGGCCAAAATCTTTTCCCACTAGGGGATGGGGGAGTGCTGGGGGAACGCTTTAATGAGTTTGAGACAGCTGGAAGACCCAACTTGACACTTTTTAAAAGGAAAGGCTGGTACCAGGCGGCCCGTCGTCCGCGCACAACCCAAATCGTGTTTGTGTATAGGAAATTGAGATGAGGATGGGGGGGGGGGGGGGGCCATGTATTTCTCCCCCCCCTCGTTCCCCAATGGCACGACACCCCTGGTTGCAGTGTAATAAGTTTGGAAATGCGAGTTGAAAACAACGCAACCCTAGTGTTACACACACTAAAAATCTCGTAAGGATAATCATTCGCGAAATCATTTTTTTTTTCAAGTAAAGAACAGAAACAAGTATTATTTTTTAACCACTCATGCCTCCAGTAGCAACGTTTATTTCCGTTTTTTTTTTATTAACACGAAAAACCTTTTTTAAGCGTAATTCGCGCCTGCTAGGGATAAAAAAAAAAGATGTTTTTCCTTCTGCTAGCATAACCACACGCCTACCAATGAACGGATTTCAGCAGCTGGCCGGTCGGCTTTCCCGCAGAGCAGTCTACAATGCTGGTTACATGCAGGGAGCTCCACTGCTGCTGGCAAAAAAAGTCGATAACAATTTTCAGAGGACTCAAGAACCGGCGCGCGTATTATAAACATTAGTGTTTTAATCTCGTTTTTGATCCAGAGCAGACTCATGTGACGTCATACTGGCTGCGAGACACCATTTGGAGGTAATAGCTACAAGGTGCACTAGATTAAAATGTAACGGAAAAAACGGCACTTCTAGTCAAGACAGTGCTTTGAGAGCGGATTTCTTAGGCTTAAAAGAACGTTGTTTTCTCCAACAACAAAAATCGCGCGTTATAGGCTTAAGAAATCCAGTCTTCCTTTCTCCCTCCAGTGCTCCTTGCAGCTAACCCAGTTATTGGCTCCACCATAGAGTTATACACAATAATACTACGTCGTGTCACTGCCCTATAGCGTTGTGCACTCATTACATTTAGCGAAGTGGGGCGGTCCCTGTTGAGCACACTTCACATGAATGTGCCAAATGAGGGCTTTTGGAGTAGTAAACCTTTTCCGGTAGGAGTAATTTCGTTTATGGTTTTAACTCAAACGATTCTAGTGGCTACCAACTGAACTCGTTCCTCATAAGTTTTGTTTTTGAGGCCAATAAGTGATTTACTAAAGTGTTTCTGCACGGATTCAATGATATCTACATCAATGATGTCCTAAGGAGTAAGTGAACCAGACAGGACTTCCATATTCAATAATGGATGTAACATGAACTTTAAAAACCCGGACAAAAACAGACCTGACCCAAACTAGATTCTGACGCATTAAAAAGTGTATCAGGTTCAGAAAGGCGTTCCACATAATTTCAACGTCTGCAATACCGTCTAAAACAAAATTCCAATTTATAACGTCTGAAAGTTGGCTCAAGTATGAAAGCCCATTTAAAAATTTATTTACAATGAGTTTAGTTAGTACGTGCACAGATCATCAATAAACGAAACACACAGCGGAGTCAAATATTGGGAACTCCCAAGGGTGCCAAGCGAGCAGCAATAATGTTGAAAAAATACAGAATGACACCTTAATTCATTAGCCATTATTGCTGCTCACTTGTCATCTTTGGAAGTTCACAATTTCGGCTTTATTGTTAGCTTAGTTGAGTCGTGTCTTAACATTTAAGGGGCCGTATAAGGAAAAACGTCAAAAAGGATTCACGAGTGCGCCACAGTTTCGGAAAAGGGTTGAAGGGGTTTCACACATTCTTGTTTTTGTAACTTTCAACTTCCAAATGGAGTGAAAAGCAAAAAAAAAACAAAAAACATATGATTTATTTGAACAAAACGGGTCGCAACTAGATTATTTAGAATTGTCCCTAAGTTCTCTTTCTTCATCGGTAAAAAAAAAACGCAGGGACGTAACTGGGTGGGTGGGAAGGGCAGGGGGACTGCCTGGCTTACATGTAAGGCTCCACACATAGTCCGGGACGCACAATTTTTTTTCGTAAACAGTTCAGCTAAATTCGCTAGATAGCACCCCATGCAACCAAGCTGCGTACAGAAAATATCCGTTTAATCAGACTAATTTACTTAACCTGACCTAACCAGACCAGACCTAAATTAACGTAACCTAACTACAATAACAAAAGACAAGCAATAGGGCAGTGACACAACGTTGTATTATTGTATATAACTCTATACTGGAGCCGGTAACTGGGATAGCAGCAAGGGTCACCGGAGGGGGAAAAGAAGGACGTCTTACTGAAGAAAATGCTGTTAAGAGTGGATTTCTTAGGCCTATAATGCGCGATTTTTGTCGATTTGCTGGCAGTTGCTGACATTTTTAAGCAAGTGGAATCTTTATTTTCCAATTACAACCCATAGCAGCATAAGGGATTGGAAAAAACAACGTTTTTTAAGCCTATGAAATCCGCTCTCAAAGCACTGACTTGACTAGAAGTACCGTTGTTTAACCATCCATTTTAATCTAGCGCCGCTTGCAGCTATCTCTCTTGTATCCAATATGACGTCACATGACGCTGCTCTATAAGTTAATTTACACAGAATCAATACTAATAGTTGCTAAGTAAAGAAGTTTCACACCAGAGCCTACTTTGCTGTCAGAACTGTTTACGTAAAAAAAAAAAAATAAGCGACTGGGGTCCTACGAACAATAGAGTCAGCATTTGAAAAGGACGGAATTACGAAAAAAGATGGGCTGATGCCTAAAAAAAAGGGAAAAGGTCTTGAAGTGGGCATCTCCATTCTGATGGTATGCCCTGGTCCCCAGAAATATTGTGGCAGCCTCTCGAAGGGAGAGATTCGACGTTTCGGAACATATCTTCTAGGCGGGTGAGGGGGTGTTGCAAGAGTTATGAGAAACTGTTGCAGAGGGGGCGGGGTTCGTGGGTTTAAAGGGGACAATATTTTCCTTGCGTCATGTTTAACTCCGCTATTGTAAATCCGTACTTTCTCTACAAATGAAGGATTCGTAATTACATTTAACGTCGAATGCACCGACCGCTCCACTATAGTACGTAACAGGAAACGCTTCATACTTCCAGCATTTGGTTTAAAATACTGGTTTGTCTGGAGTTTTTTTTGTTCTCTTCTTTTTCAAATTGAAATATGTGTTTAGTGGACCAGTCGTGGAATATATTCCCAACGCGTGAAAGGAACGAATAATGATTAAAAAAAAAACCCTTAAAAAAAACTTGTCCATCCATTTCCAAAAGGATGTACGTCAAAAGAAATGACTAATACACCTCGTTTCCCGAATTCGTTTTAAGTAAAATAGGTCATAAATTCTCTCAAAACAGCAATAGTGCCAAAGCTTTGGAGCCATTCCAACAACTTAACAGTCGAACCGTCTCACTTCCCTGCGTAGCTCTGCGAAATTGCAGCGAAGCCAAATCACAGGGGGAACTTTTGTAATCTTGTGCGATATCTGGTATACTGTGTCGCACCATGGAAGAATATTAATCATGCGTCTATTTCGATTATCGTCAGACGTAACAACATCTAACAGATTACAAGCAGGTTCATGCTAACTTTTCCCACGGCTTTGCAGCATTAACACAAGTTTAGATCAGTCATTGCCTTGCCGGCTTATCCGGTCATTCTACCTAGGAAGTTTCCGGAATATGTATTTATTTCTTACAAAAAAATTTCGTACAAATTTAGCTTTAATATTCAAATGCTTTAGCTCCTATGTTTGCATAAAATATAGCCAATGCAGTGCACAAAAAAAAAGATAGCGACGTTTCGGAGAGTACACCTTCCGTCATCAGTTTCATAAAAATAACTACAATTTCATGGTTAAAAACGAAAGTCAAAAACCAATTCAAATGGTCCACAAATGGCAACATATTTCCTACTTAAAAGAAAACACTAAAAACCTCTCGCATTTCCACTCAAATACTGTAAAGTAGGATGCGGAAATAAAATACCGTGTTTTCCCTTGCTTCCAAAAGGAAAAAAAAAACAGGTTTGGAACAAAGTTTAGTGACGTGTTATCATTGTTACGAAAGCTGGTCTTTCCTTTTGCAATATAGGGGAAAGACGGTATTTTATTTACGCCTCCTATTTTGCCGCTTTTGAGTGGAAATTTGAGAGGTTTTTAGTGTTTTCTTTGAAGTAGCAAGTTATTTGCCATTTGTGGACTATTTGACTTGGTTTTAAGCCACGAAATTGTAGTTATTTTTAGGAACCCGATGACGAAAGGTGTACTGTTGGAAATGTCGTTGTCCTTTCTTGTGCAATGTATCGAGTTTATTTTATGCAAAACTTGTGTTGTGCTGTATGTAATCTTAGTTCCTATATAGCCATACAACAGAGAGAAAAAAGACGAATAAACTAAAGTCCCAACAAGGATCACGTGCTTTGTCAGGAGTCGTTGGGAAGCCACAGCAAAGTGAGACAACACACCGTAGTGGTTAGCTCGGTAATTTCTCAATAAGCGTAGTACAGGCTTGAATCTCAAGGGTAGGAATGGCAACCTCGGTAAAGGCGATCGAATGGACAAAGACTGGTTCACCAGTTCGAAGCCGAGTCATGCCACACAGATGAAACGTAAGTGCATAAATGTGACTGGCTGTATGGGATAAATAATTTCTAGTGTATAATTGTGGTACAGGATTATTTTTGATTTGCGATTAGATTGACTTCAGCTGAGCTTTTAAAAAAATTCAAAAAAGGTCCAAACGTTTTTGTTAGCACCCTCCAGAACCGTAAAGGGACTTTCAAAACTACCCGTTCTATTAGACATCATCTGGCCCTTTACGGTTCTGGAGGATGCTAACAAAAAAAGTTTGGACTTAAAAAATTTTGGGTCGTCAGTTTTTTGTGGGCCACCCAGTATTATGTAAACAGTTTCTGTCTAAGTCATAAAGTTCCAGCTGCGTACATTTTTTTTCCCGAAACGTTTTACAAGGTATCACCTTCTTCCTCAGCCTACAAAAATAATCAAGTCACAAAAATTACCATTATTACGAACATTACCAATCTACCAAAATGCATAAACAATCAACTAACTTGGCATGTTTGTGCAAATTGGTATCGATAATGTTTGTATTTCTGAATTGTTGGTTTTTGCAGGCTGAGGAAGAAGCTGAAACCTTGGAAAATCTACCGAAGAAATTTGATTGTAACTGGAAAAAAGGTTAAATCATTCCCACGAATTTTTGAATTTAGTACCTCCAGGAGAGGCATAAAGAAGGATCCCCCTCACGTGACCAGTTATCGAAACAAGTTACCGTTTTTACCTAATAAACATGTGTGAAAATTAGTCAAGGCCCGTGTTAATTCGCAAACAGTATAGTGTTTAAATGACCTTGAAGCCAGGAAGGAGGCTTGTTTATCAAGCAAAGGCCGATTCGGATAGAAACTGCGTGTCTTGTTTCGGGTCTCCTGTGCAGTTCTAGCACATGCCGGGAAGTTAATCTCCCTTAGCAGTGCTTTGGTAAAATAAGATATTGGCAGGCTTGAATCAACTAGCACGGAGCAAGAAAGCGAAATCTGCAGCTTTTCTCAAGGAGTGGATAGATTTAGAGAGTTTTGGAAAACGTGGAGCAACCGCAGGGAAAGCTCAAGCCGCTGCCGGCGGGGAATATAAAGATCAGTGGTGAACTATTTATCGTTCACTACGTATCCCTAAAGAAATTAAACTGTATGAGGAAGGCGAAATTTTTATTTTTGCACAGTGACAGATTTTTTTTTGTAATCTACCGACATAGCCTACTGGCCAAAATTCTAGACATTTTTGTGCCTAGTTGGCAACACTGCCTCATCGTAATGGAACAAAATTACACAGCAATTGGAGGGGTGGAAGGGGGGGGGGGGTCACCATTGCACACTAATCCCAATAGGGAGGAATACTGTAGAAAAGGTTGGGAACCGCTGACTGCTCTAGGGGGCGATTCCTTCACACATATGGCCCAATTTTGCCTACCCACAGATCACAGAGTAAATGGTCAGTAATGCAAATTATAGGCCTAAGTACCTAAATCTAGGCATAATCACTCAAATATAAGCGTCAGTACCCAAGTAATAGCATTCATCACAGAAATGTAGGTGTCAGTGCCGAAATCATACGCTTAATTACACAAATATAAGCGCCGGTACCCAAGTCATAGTATTCATCACAGAAACGTAGGTCTCAGTACCGAAATCATACGCTTAATTACAAAAAAATAGAACTTAGTATAGAAATATAGGCCTAAGCACCCTAGTCTAAGCTTAAAGGGTGATTGCTACCAAATGACAAGCCAGGGTCTATATAGCCATTTGCCGCTATCTAGTTTTGTCTAGCCATTACTTTCAACAGGCGAAGGCACAAAAAATAATTTGCTTTTTACACAACAAACAAGCCCCGTGCTTCCTTAAAGGGACACGCTACCAGCTTTATAACAGCCGTGCGCCGATCGCCACATGCCCATGTTACCATCGCATGTTTCGTGATACTCTGCGTATAGCAATACAAGGGCAACTACGGCCAACTACTATCTCAGTTGGCCCTTGGGCTTAGTAGACGAAACAGCATGAATGTTGGGTCGGCGCAAACCGGAATGATTTTCGTATTTTAACATTCCACTTTATATTTTCTTAGTCTAGTATCTCACAATTTTTCTTCGGCGATCTATTGGCGTAAATAATTTTAATTTTTACCGCGTAGTCCTTTAGATTTTTGATCTCTTGGTAATTATTTAGCAAACGATTAAAAATTAGTACATGCACACACACAGATGAAAAGATTATTTATTGTAAGCGAGCAAAGGGACATTTAATCGCCGGATAGCTAATAAATATAGTTCCCAATATTCAACAGAAAATCTCCTAGACGCTACATTTCAAAACGGATTTTTAGCAAGGGAAAGACTAACGGTAAGTAAATAGACCTTTGGGGCCGTACTTGATGTGGAGGATCGAGAAAAATGGCGTTGGGAGGAATGTCCCTTTAAGTTTGAGTGCAAAGTGACCAAAAAGCAAACGGTAAAGTTAAGCCTAACGACATCACTGGCCCTTTTTTCTATACATCGACATTTTTGAAACGCAGATTTTGAACCGCTAGATGGGCGCCATCTAGTTACAGTGATATCGTTAACCTTGACTACTTGCTTCCTGGTGCACGTGGACGCATCAACTTTACCAGTCAATAATTAATTAGGCCCGTGGCTTGTTTGTTGTGCAAAAAGAAATTTTTAGAATTGTGCAAGAAAAAAAACCCCAATTTACTGTTACTTTAACAGTTAGACAAATAAACGACAGATTGTCCTCGAACATTGTTTGAAAGATCAGAGCGTTAGTATGGTCATCGCGGCTGAGTTGTGAGAGAGCTCAGCCTGGTTGCTGGAGGTTTGCAGATCTGGTCGAACCCCTGGAAAGGGGATCTTGGCAAAGTCCCCGCCAGGACTGCCGGCCAGGGTAGCGTGAGAGGCTACCATGCTCCTTCAGCGGCTATGGGAACTATTCTGGCAATTCTGGACAATTCGGCCCCTACGATGATCGGACTCCCGGATTGAATCCCCGGGTTGGCACCTCCCTTTACCAGATATTTAGTCTTTTCTAAAAGTTTGGTAATGTTCAAAATTGAGCCGGTTTAGCCATACAAGCATTAGGTTGCTTCGGCTGACTTAAGGCTCAAAGAAATTAATTTAAAAAAAAGACCATAAGGTATACTTTCTGGTTTTCGGTTCAGACACGACTAATCCTGATTTCATCCACAGTATCAAGGAAATGGGACCTTTCATTTTCGACCACACTCAGCATTTTAGTCTTTCCTATGACAATAAAAGACCGCCTAGATTCAAGCCTGGCGTAAAATAAAACATGTTTAACAATAATTGGACTGAGACTACTTACTTTAGCTCCCACTCACGGGATGGTCAGTGTACATGAGCTACTGCGCAAGAAAGTCAGTAAGGGCGCCACAATACAGTTATTGGGTAAGTCGTGGAGAAAACATTTGGTGAGCAAGCCAAGCCTAACCGTCTTTTTTCCCACTACTGGAAATTTTCCTTTAACCAATCTCTCGCACGTTTTTAAAATTAGTTTCGTTCTTTTTTAATTTGCTTTCGTTTTCTTTCATTTTGGTTTCGTGTTTCAAATTACTTTAGTTTCTTTGCAATTTGGTTTCGTTTCTTTTCATTTTGCTTTCGTTTCTTTTCACTTTGCTTTAGTTGCGAGATAATTTTACCAATCTGATAGTTGAAGCAAATTAAACGGAGAATACTAAATGTAATTTACAGTAAATAAATTAAGATGTAGGTTTAAAAACGTATTAAATTAAGATTTACTGTATACTGTATATGCTAAAATTAAGTTGAACGACATATTTAAAAAGCAATGTGGTAAGAATCATCAGTGGATTTTCTGTCGGTAATATGTTCGAAGCACTTACTTTATTTGTCTTTTATTTATTTGTAATAATTCAAGAATTTCTGTTACGACGCTCCAAGAAAACAACTGAAAACGAAACTAACGGCCCGGTACTGTCGTACAGGGAAGCTTCATTCCAGCCGCGATGTAGGGTAGGTAACGGGAAAATACGGGGCCGCACACAAATTACATCACTCAAATTTCGCCCTTTTTGAAATACCTCCCTTCAGTCACACTATTCACAACCTTTGCAACCCCGACCCGTGGAAAATATCGTCGCCCTTCCCCCCCCCCCCCCTACTTCCAATTTCTGAAGACCGTTCCTGTAAAGTCAATACCCCAAAACAAAACTTGTTAAAGATTTCCGCCAAGCTTTTCGGCCGTGTGAAGTCGTAATATCAAACGCCAAGCTCTTTCGCCAAGCTAATCCCACCGAGTAATAGTTCAAAGGTTAAATGAAATATATGAAAATTGCTTACAGCGTAATTTTAAATTATTTCATTAAACGTTTTAAGTATTAGTCGGTGGGATTAGCTTGGCGAAAGAGCTTGGCCTTTGATATTACGACTTCACACGGCCGAAAAGCTTGGCGGGAATCCTTAACAAGTTTTGTTTGGGGTATTGACTTCACAGGAACGTTCATCAGTAATTTTAGTGCAAAATCTTACTATTTAACTACTAGATTTATAATTTTCCCGCATTGCTTCCCTCCTGCAGTAAGAAAATTGGAACAGGGCGTGGGGGAGGGGAGGAGGTCGACGATATTTTCCAGGGGTCGGGGTAACAAAGGTTATGAATAGTGTGACTAAGGAAGGTGACTTATGAAGGGCTAAATTTGCGTGATGTAATTTGTGTGCGGCCCCGTATTTTCCCGTTACCTACCCTATATACATCGCGGCTGGAATGAAGCTTTCCTGTACGACAGTACCGGGCCTTTAGTTTCGTTTTCAGTTGTTTTCTTGGAGCGTCGTAACAGAAATTCTTGAATTATTTACAAATAAATAAAAGAAAACTAAATTAAGTGCCGTGCTCGGAACATATCACCGACAGAAAATGCAGTGATGATTCTCACCATATTGCTTTTTAAATATGTCGTTCAACTTAATTTTAGCAGTAGCCATTGGATATTACTGTATACAGTAAATCATTAATTTATACGTTTTTAAACCTACATCTTAATTTATTTACTGTAAATTACATTTCGTATTTTCCGTTTAATTTGCTCCAACTATCAGATTGGTAAAATTACCTCTCAACTAAAGCAAAGTGAAAAGAAACGAAAGCAAAAAGAAACGAAATCAAATTGCAAAGAAACTAAAGCAATTTGAAACATAACGAAACCAAAATGAAAGAAAACGAAAACAAAGTAAAAAAGAATGAAACCAATTTTAAAAACCTGTAAAAGAACAGACATAAAATGCATATCTTGAGGAGTGGGGAGGGGGATAAAAAGGTGCGCAATAAAGTCTTAACTAATATCCCTCAACGTTGACCGAGCGAGTATGACGAGTGCAACAATAGTGAACTTTATGTGTGTGTGTTTGTCCGTCTGAAAAACGAAAACGTTCATAATTTCCATCGGATTTCATTGAGAAATTCTAATAAGGGTGGTTTGATACACATAATTTTTAAGTTCGAAGACGGTATAGCCTGCATACATCAAATCTATTTCGGTTTTTCATACTTGCATGATTACATCGTTGCTCTGCGTTTTCTAAACTAAGTAAACCCTTTTAGCCCAGGCATATTAGGACAAATATAGCTCCAACCTAAAAAAAATCGTGTAAAACTAGAAATTAGTACTTAGGTATTGTTCGGCTCCCTGAAAAACATAGCAAAAGTCTCCAAGATTTCCAAGACTCTAACATAGATTTTTTTTTCAAGGTGGCTGCAATTAGCTCAGGCAAGTTAGGGTTTGAACCTAAAAAAATCGTGTAATGCTGGAAATTGGTACAGGGGTACTATTCGAACCCCGAAAAACATAGTAAAAACCCCATGATTCCCATGGCCGGATCATGGTTTTTATCGGGAATCAAGATCATATACATCACTAAACCATCGACGTTTCATTCCAAAGCGAGCAGCCTGCCGGACAAAAGCACCAAATGTTTTCCACATGCTATCTGTTGCATGAACTACATATTTTTTATAGGAATCACCTTATTCGTAAATTTTATGGCGGCCATCTTGGATTTGTAAGATATGACCGCCATGTAGAAACTTACACCTAACGTCAGGGAAGGAGGGAGGGGGGGGTGAACTTGCTATCACAGCTATTTTTTTTCCAGTTACCCTTCATGTACATTCATACAAAATTTCATGTTTTTCACAGAAAGTGAATTGAACCCCAAGCCGCCGTACTATAACTGCTGTCCAACTTATACGTATAGTCTGGTTGCCAAATGGCATTTTTAACCTAAACCTTGAAGTAAGGTTCGCCCAATGTTTTGTGATGTTTTGTGTTTCTTCAAGACATACTTAATGAAATTGAGGAGGGTGCCACTTTGTCACCCTTGAGCAAATTTAAATATTCAAGATGGCGGTCAAAATGGCTAAAAAAAAAGTCGTAAATCGCCATATAATAAATAAATTTAACCACAGAGTGGTTGGGATCTAGAAGGGGTAGACCACTTACACTAGTCCGAGTCTTAAAAGTTAAAATGTTAAACCTGGGCAACAAATTCAGGCCTCCTCAAGAATTTGCGAAGACAAATTTTGGTCAACAAAAATTTAAAATGGTCGACAGAACGTGCCTGTACAGCTTCCTCGGACAGAGAGTTCCATGGATGGATTACTCTCACAGCAAAAAACCTTAGTCGACAATCCAACCTCCCCGCTTGGGTAGCCAATTTAAGCGAGTGGCCTCGAGTTGCCAAGTAAGGGCAAGGGTCAAAGAACGGCATGTCCACCTGCAGAAAACCTCTAACAATTTTGAAGGTCAAGAGAAGGTCAGCTCGAAGCCTACGTAACTCCAGGGACTCGAGCCCCACGCGAGTTAATCTCATGTCGTAAGAGAGGTTCCGCATGCCAGGAAGTTTTTTAGTAAATTTGCGTTGGACCGATTCAACCCTGTCGATATCTCCCAGAAGAGTAGGGGACCAAACCGGGCACGCATACTCCAGGAGTGGTCTCACAAACACTTTAAAAGCCCACACTTTAGTTTTAACATTACCGGAAGTGAAACAGCGTTCAACAATTGCCAGTCTTCGAAAGGCTTTAGTGACAATCAAGTTGCAATGGATCGACGGCTTTAGATTGGTGGTTAAGCAGACCCCCAAGTCATTAATTTCAAAAACTTCAGGAAGTAGCTGGTCTTTAAGACTATAGCGTGGAGAAAAGTTATGGTGACCCACATGAAAAGCCCGGCACTTGCTGATTGAGAGCGGCAGCTGCCAGTCATCGCTCCACTCCGAAACATAATCAATTGCGTCATTCAGTGCTGAGTAGTCTGATACTGAGTCAACCATATGAACACCCAACTTTAAGTCGTCGGCAAATTTGAACTGGTTGGATAGTCGAGGTATTACACTGTAGATCATTTAAATAGATGGCAAAAAGCAAAGGTCCAAGAACTGACCCTTGTGGTACACCACTAATTATCATGGACGGGCAAGAAAAAGAGTCACCGACCAGCACTCGCTGGGATCTGCCTGCCAGAAAAGCAGAAATCCACTTCAGCAGGCCACCAGTTACTCCAAACTGTCCAAGTTTGTAAAGTAATTTTGAATGGACCACCGATTCAAATGCCTTGCAAAAGTCAAAATAAATAATATCTGTTGTTACACCAGCGTCCAAGGCACTGGTCCATAAGTCAATGCAAGCAAGCAGTTGGCAAGTAGATGATCTTCCCGGTAAAAAACCGAATTGGTCTTCCCTGATCAAACTGTTGTCTAACAAATATTTCATCAAAACGGATTTCACGATTGATTCCATAACCTTGCATGGGATAACAGTCAACGCGATTGGTCTGTAATTTAACGGGTTAGCTGCATCACCCTTCTTGAAAATAGGGATCACATTTGCAGTTCTCCAATTGCGTGACTAGGTTTAAGGCCATGTATAACACTTCGTACCAAGGATACTGGGAAAGAAACATGCTTACAGTTAAGGTCGGGGTGAATGGTCGCAAATTGGCCCAACGGAATAATCCCATTGTCAGTTACAGCATTGGAAACAAAGATGTCGTTAAGCAGCTCTGCCTTGGTAGAATCATCTGTGATGAAATCATCACCCGACTTAAATGGTGGCAAAGTTCGCGAGTTACCAGTCTTAGTACGATACAGACGAAAAAGGGCAGATAGATTTCCTTCCCTAATTGTTTTTTCCTCCCTTGAGCAGTGCCAACCCTCCACAAGGTCAGAATAATCATTGCGACAAGCAATGTAGCATTGCTGGTTTTCCAACGTAGGAGATGTCTTATAGCGTCACCACAATTTTAATTTTTTTCTTCCAACCTTTGCAGTATTCCTAGGTAATGAATTCATCGATCTCTTAACTCGCTTTGAGCTCCTCCTGGAAAGCCGCACTTCTCTTTCCAGTATCGTCAGAAACCTAGACCAAGCCAAGTCAACTGAGTGACAACTGGCAAATAATTCCGAGTCCCAATCAACACGTGCCAAAGAGGCACGGAGACGTCCAAAATCAATTGTGCCTTTACACGTTTTGATCAGACCACCATTAACAGGGGTACAGTGAGTGCGAAAGGATACTATACAGTGATCACTGTTGCCTAAATGTTCACCAACGTTAACATCAAAAATGAGTCGGTCATCCTGCGACAAAATTTAAATCAAGAATATTTTCACCTCTTGTAGGTTCAGTTACAAACTGGTGCATAACCAGCGGGCGTAAAAGGTCTAGAAAAAATTGATGGTGTCCGTTAGAAGTTGACAAATGCGTCCAATCGACCGTTGAAAGGTTAAAATCCCCCAAAACAATATTAGTAAGTGATGGATCAACATTTTCTACAATATAGGATCCCAAGGAACCCACAGAAGTATGATTGTAACTGTCAGGCAAATAACCAACTATAAATTTCAACATCAAATTTGGAAAAATAACAGAAAATGCTTCAGCATCTGCAGATATACTATCACACACAATGTCCAAATTACTTCAAATATCTTGGCTTTTAGAACATACAGGATACTCATTTTGGTGTATAATGTTATGTTTTCAGGGTCAGGGAATACTAATAACGGATTATCTTGATAAAATATACGCCCTTTTTTTTAGGGGCTGGAATCACAGTCACCGTTCGACTTTTCGCTCATTTTCAACTTTCAACTGCTATTCTGCCGTTTCTAATTTAGGTGGGACTCTCCAATTATATTAACTCGAAAGGTGGGAATATCGTCTTTGCATCACGGGTAATGAAAAGGTTAGGTTAGGCTGGTATCACAGTCACTGTTCGATTTTCAACTTTCAACTGCTATTCCGATGTTTGTAATTTAGGTGGATGACTCCAATTAGGTTCACTCGAAAGGTGAGAAGGTTTTCTTTCGAATGAATTGAATTGGAGTCGTTCACCTAAATTAGAACTGTCGGAATAGCAGTTGAAAGTTGAAAATGAGCGAAAAATCGAACGGTGACTGTGATTCCAGCCCCTAAAAAAAGGACGTAACTCGGTCCCTATTATTCTGTATGTTCTATGAGCGAAGATATGGCCGATATATGATTTTTCATCCATCTTTAATATTTAAATTTGCTCAAAGGTAAGAAAGTGGCACCCTGCAGAATTTCATGAAGTACGCCTTTGAGAAATACAAAACACCATAAAATATTGGGCAGACCTTACGTCCAGGTTTTTGGCCCTGCTACCAGACTAGTAGCATATTTTAAACTTACAACACATAATGTTTTTTATAATAGTAAAAACAGTGTTACCGCTTTCTAAATGGTGTAGCTGTGCTCCTTGACACAGAAAATTACATTAGACGCCACAATTTTAACCCTACGGTGCCTACAAGCTGTAATGTTGCTAGAATAAGCTTTTCACATGGCAGCCATCTTGAAAAAAAAACATGTTCCGGTCAGGAGAATCATGGGGACTTTTGCTGTTTTTCTGGGATTCTGAAAAGTGCCCCCCCCCCCCCCCCGTACCAATTTCCACCTTTACACATTTTTTTTTAGGTTCAAATCGTAACTTGCCTGTGCTATTTCTATCTGGCCAGCAGTCCCAAGTTCGTACTACCTACACATCTCAAGCCACAAATATTCCGATTCCGAAAAAATGAACGCTAATTCTGCACTTAGAATCAATCTCACTGTTTTATTTATGTTTTAATTATTCGGACATATGCACTCCCAATTGGCACTATAAAATCTACGACTGTACAAGGTTTTTTTAGAGGGGGGGGGGTGCAACTGTAGTATGTTCAGAAACGATGATTGCTCCGTAGTGTCTTTCTTTTTTCGCATTAAAACGGTGCGATTCAGTCTTCAGCCATGGGCGAATTACAGTTCGTCCTTAGTTAACAACATTCCTATGCAAACGACTTGTTCGTTGAGAGTAATTTGTAAACGGTAAACGAGTAAATAATGCTAAGAATTACAATCATCAACAAACATTTTTCTCGAGGAGTGAATCGAGATAACGCCGCTTGCCTGAACAATGGATTCCGTTTCTCGGCCCATTTTTATACAGCACGTTGTCACTAAGTAACAATAACCCATGATTTACAATCGGGGAAACTTTAAAGGATTTTAGAGCTCGTAAAAGCTGCCAACCCGTCTTTCCGGTGACTAACAACCACCATTCTATCTAGTAGTCTAGACGGCTAGTTCGTAAATGATGGTATATTCGATCTATTGGTTAGTGCTGGTTAAAGTTTTACGAGACAGTGAAGTGCTTTTAGAACAATAAACAAGAAAAAGAACTTGATTGGGAAAACCTTGATTCCCGATTGGCCAATGGTTAACATTTGTTTACCCTTATAGAAAAGATCGGGGCTAGAGGCACAATTTCCAAGTCAAATTTTTTTAGGCCATGTGAGCCTAGGTTTTTCATGGGAGAAACGTGCATAGTATAGGGACATGTTCCAAATTACTTAAACATTTGTGGTAGTGTAGTAGTAGACATTTCCATCAATACAATGTACGGGGCACGTAAGGCACTAAAAACCATTCTTCGTAGGGATTGCTGTTGGAATAAGATTGCACGTGCTCACAGCCCGAAGTCAAAACAGCAAATGAGCACAAATAATAAACTTACCAGTAATATTTCAGATACACAGTGTTGCTGTACTGTTTAGTTCACATGAAACCTTGATGATGCAGTCAAATGTTTTTACCATTTTCACTTTTGCACACGATAGATCAGCTTATGATTCGTAAATTCTACTGAGCTGAATGACGTCTTAGTGTGATTAGCACGACTGTATAGAGCAGCGACAAGTGACGTCATATTGGCTACAAGAGAGATAGCTGCAAGGGGCACTAGATTGAAATGGAGGGTTAAACAACGACAGTTCTATAGTCAAGGCAGTGCTTTGAGAGCGGATTCCTTAGGTTTAAAAAAAACCGTTGTTTTCTCCAATCCCTTATGCTTGCGAGGTTGTAATCGGAAAATAAAGATTCCAGTTGCTTAAAAATGTCAGCAATTGCCAACAAATGTACAAAAATCGCGCATTATAGGCTTAAGAAATCCACTCTTAACAGCATTGTCTTCAGTAAGACGCCCTTCTTTTCCCCCTCCAGTGACCCTTGCAGCTATCCCAGTTACTGGCACCAGCATAGAGTTATATACAATAATACTACGTTGTGTCACTGCCCTATAATAGGTAATGCAGGGTTTGTGTGAATCCTTTAAAACCTGGAAATGTCCTGGAAAATAATAGTGAATTCCATGCCTGGAAACGTGCTTGAAAATCTGGAAAAATGAAATATGTATCATCAGCAGGGTGATGAAAGGTAGACGACGTGACTGAAGAACAATGAAAAATTTAGGCAAGTGAGTGTGCAGCCTTACATTACATTCTTCCTTTTTGTTTGGGCGTGAAGAGTTTGGATATTTGGGCTCTGGTTTTAATTGCATTTACGTGTGTTTAATCGTTGGATAGAGCAGTAAGATTTCACGTGGACTAAACAGTAGAGCAACACCGCAGTATTTCCGAAACCTTAAAGGAAGGTACATTTGTGTTTCTTTGCTGTTTTGACTTCGGATCAGTTCAATTTACCTTAAGCACCAATAATAATCAATCTGGTCCTTTAGAGCTCCCTAACCACTTAACCACTTGACCAATTAAAAAATGATTTCTGAAAATCTGAAAACAAAAATTTGAGCATTCAAAGTCTTCGTTCGTCCCATTTTGGAATATGCATCGCCCGTTTGGTCTCCTTATCTAGCGAAGGACATTGATCTGTTGGAGTCGGTCCAGAGTAAATTCACTAAAAGACTGCCAGGCTTACGGGACCTTCACCACACGGAAAGGCTTTCTAGACGTGGATTGGAACTTCTAGAGCTACGTAGGATTAGGTCAGACTTGGTCCTAATATAGAGGATTCTCCGCGGTCTTACGTCTATCGATCTTCCGCTTTTTTGATTTTGTACCTTCGGTACACTTCACTAGAGGAAACTTGCAATGCAGGAGTCTAAAACTAATTGTAGGAAGCATTTTTTTCCGCATCGAGTCGCTAGGGTTTGGAATGCCCTAAGCTCAGAAATTGTGGGGAGAAATAGTGTGCAGAGTTTCCGTGAGTCGCTCTGCGGAGACCTCGTTTATTCGTTCCTGGTCAGACCGAATTAAATAGGAGTTTTCAGATTAGGCCCGGAGTAAGCGGCTCACCGCCCTTCCGGCTCCTAACCACACTATGTGGCGAATTTTATTTTATTTTTAATATTATATTTGTATTTATATAGTAGGGCTATTGATGTTTTATAGTGTAAGACTGCTCCACATTGTCGTAACTAGCTGTGTGGATAGAACATCTTACATTATAAACCAAAGTCTCATAGCAGAAATGAAGCAACTGCAACGACCCTCGGAAGGGGAACAATGAAAACGTGCGAGTGTGTCAATTCTTTGGCTTGAAGTTGAAACTGGGACGTTGTTGCCCTGAAAAGAAGTTGAAATTGGCACATTGTTGCCTCGACTAACAATTTGCTCTAACAATTATCCTTCTAACTAAACACCGTGGAATCTCAAGGGCAAGTATTACATGACGTCACGCACACTTCTTTTTCACACGGTGCGCATCGCTTACGCCACAGCGAAATACTGGGAGTGGGGGGGGGGGGGCAAAGTGAGTTGTTACCATTAAGCATACGATTACGCATTAACTGAACCTAGAAGAGAACAAACAAACAAGCACGGGACCCGGGAGCTGGGAGCCGGGTACGTGTTCAACTACGTATAGCAAAGAGGAGAAAGGGAAGGAAACCAAGAGGAGAGGGACAGGACGGGATAAAAGGAGGAGGGGAGAGGGGAGGGAGAGGATTGGCGGAAAGGGAGAGTGTTACACAAACAAAAATCGACTGTTGCAGTGAACGATCAGGCAGCACCGACCAAATACTGGGAAACAACCACGGGTCAAACAAATCCCCGGGCGTAGCCGGGTACGATGCCAGTATTACATAATATAGAAAAAATTACCAAATATGGCTGTGAAGGTATGTAACAGATGAAATATATAAAATCTATATAAATATATTAAATGTGGCATATATGTGTAATCATAAACATGCAATATGAACCAAGGCAGAAGAGACAATCCTTTCTAAAACAGCGATTCATACAAACAGTATAAATAACTTTATCCTATGGATGGTGTACAAAAGGTATAATTCACTGTAGTTTTGAGTTTGTAAGTAGAAGCATGCAGTAAACTTTAAAGGGACCCATGCGGAAGAATTATGAGCAAGATTTGGTGAAAGTTATCCAGTTGTATAATATCTACACAGTAAATGGCCTACAGCAAGTAATTTTACAAACATGCGACAAAAAATTAGAGTAAGTGTGGCAGTTACAAACGATCATGCAAGGCAGCGTAAAATTAAAAATAGACACCATACTGCCGTAAATTTCAGAAACATGAAAAGGTGAAATGGAAATCAAGTACAATATTTCACATACAATCTGAGAGAAAACATATACATGGTCACGGTTGTGACCTTAATAACGGTTTCAGTGAGTTACTTTATGGCAGCGGAGGATGTGGCCATAGCGGTTAAGGTGCAATGCAAGTGGTCTGGGGTGAACTGGATAGCCGGTTCGAATCCGGGTCATGCCACTCCGACGAGACGTAAGTGCATAGAGGTGGCTTACTGAACTATGTTATTTCTAGTGTATAATTTTCGCTGATGGCTTAATATTATTTACAGCAATTTGTGTCACATGGGCTAGGATCAAGTCACTATTTCAACTAAAAGTCACTTCTTTCAGAGGATGCCATACAAAGTCACTTTTTTGGCTAAAATCGCCACTTTTGGTCTTTTTTTATTTTTTGGTTAAGCAATGTTTCTGGATATGAAAAGCACACGAGATGAACAAAAGTAAACGTAAAAAAAAGTGAATGTATAAAAACACTGGCTTGCTCCAAAACCGTGCGAAGAATGGAAAGTATAACTAAGTATTTCGCAAAGAATGAAAATAAATAACAAAAGAGACAACTGTAGGTTCAAATTGCGTCTAAGTTCAAATTGTTGACTGTCAAGAACCTGCTAACAATAAAGCTTAAGTAAAAAAAATTACGTTTGGTAACTTTCTTGTTCCCTTTTTTGGTCACTTTTGACCACTTATTTGAATTTTTAAAAAATCCCTATTTCACCTTTTTTTTTTTATCGTAGTTGCTGATCCGACACCTGTATATACATATAGGAATATGCGTTCAGATGCTGAATGAGGAAAATTGCTAATCAGTGAATTCTTAACACGTTTAATAAGCATATTTTTGAAGATGTTGACGTTGGGAACGTCAACCGCAGACGCAGGCAAACCATTCCATACTTACATCATGCGATCCGAGAAAGAAAATCGGTTGCCGGACTGTTACGTGAGTTTAGAA